>CAKAKR010065672.1:0-78795 GCA_916700685.1 Adelosebastes latens
AAGATCAGAGGACTTCAGAAGAATTCATGCCCTGCTTAAAAAAACAAATGTTTTGATGTGAAGAAAGTAGAGATATGAGAAATCTATTTGAGCCTCTTGCTAGATAGATAAATTGATTTCTCCTTGCACTTCTTTTGTTTCCATACTCATACTCTCTGTCCCAGGTGTCTCAGGGCATTCTTTCCCAGAAGGCTACAGGCTGTCCTTTCCAACTCGGACAAACTACATGTACGCCGTTGTGAAACACTCCATCCCGGTGTTGCGGGCCCTCACCGTCTGCCTGTGGCTGCGGCCCGCGGAGGGAGGAATCGGGACGCCTCTGTCTTACGCTGTTCCTGAGCAACCCAATGAGCTGGTGCTGCTGCAGGGCCTGCATACCCCCGCCGAGCTGCTCATCAATGACAAGGTACTGTATCACTCAAGAGACTGAGCATCTATTGTATATCTGATATGACCTGTCCACTGCTTGGGTGCAATTGATTTTTCCAGAGGAGATTTATGTCACGGTTTGTGGTTCATATTTCAAACTATTTATTGATTTGAGTCTTAATATTTCAGAGTTTGTAGAGAGTCCATCATTACAAGTATATATATATGTTCTGTGGAGCTTTGATTTGGTGAATGTAATGATGATATACTTTTCAGATATTGAAACTGAATATATTGACATACATTTATATTTCAAATTGCCATAATTATTTATAACGTTTTGCAATACACCATATTGGCAGTATACATTGGTCAATATGTCAATTATTGGGAGATAAAAAGATCAAGATCTACATTAAGTGTGCATGCATTATTAATTTGTGCATGTAAATATATGTGCAGTCCCTCTATACATTCAAATATATAATTTAACTAGGGCTGTCAGTCGATTAAATTATTTAATCGCAAATTAATGACACATTTTTTATCTGTTCAAAATGAACCTTAAAGGGAGATTTTTCAAGTATTTAATACTCTTTTCAACATGGGAGTGGGCAAATATGCTGCTTTATGCAAATGTATGTATATATTTATTATTGGAAATCAAGTAACAACACAAAACAATGATAAATATTGCCCAGAAACCCTCAAATATTGCCCAGAAACCCTCACAGGTACTGCATTTAGCATATGAAATATGCTCAAATCATAACATGGCAAACTCAAACCCAACAGGCAACAACAGCTGTCAGTGTGTCAGTGTGCTGTCTTGACTATGACTTGCCCCAAACAGCATGTGATTATCAGAAAGTGGGCATGTCTGTAAAGGGGGGACTCGTGGGTACCCATAGAACCAATTTTCATTCACATATCTTGAGGTCAGAGGTCAAGGGACCCCTTTGAAAATGTCCATGCCAGTTTTTCCTCGCCAAAATTAAATAAAACTGATCCCACTACAACCTAAAAAATCACAGGTTGCGTTAAAGAAATTAGTGACTTTAAAACGAATTTGCAATAACGCGTTAATCTCGCAACTTTGACAGCCCTAATTTTAACGTATGTGATTTTTCAGTCTGTTTCAACATGTATGGTTAATTAGATGTAATAGTGCAGCCACTGAAATTTGCTTCAAATTAGGAACTTGTTACAGTGAATTTAGGTTAATTAAAGGAACAGTTTGTGACAGTTTGGGGGATCTATTGGCAGAAATGGAATATAAAATTAATAAGAATGTTTTCTTTACTGTATAATCACCTGAACATAAGAATCGTTGTGTTTTTGTTACCTTAAAATGAGCCATTTGTAGCTACATATGGAGCGCGTCTTCTTCACTGAGCCGGCCGCCATGTTTCTACGGTAGCCCAGAAGGGACAAACCAAACACGGCTCTAGATAGGGACATTCACGTTTTCGTGTCGGCCACCGTAGTTTTTCTACACGCTTGGCACACGGGAGAAGTCGGTTGCAATCTGCAACCTCACCGCTAGATGATCCTGCACACTGCACCTTTAAGGTTTTCTTTAATAATATGTGTGCCTTTTTAATAAAAAAAATAAATAAAAGGATAGGATAAAAAATGTTGTTTCTCAAACACAGACTGCAACCTGTTTTTCTATAAGACACAGTGATTGGATCCCAGAGTCTGCAGCACTAATCTGGAATAGATATAGTGTGGGGAGACTTGACGGCAACCAGTGTCTTTGTTTTTTGGTGATTTATTAGCACCCTATAGTCTCAATACTGCTTTCTACAAGGCTCCCCCACTTTTTGAAATGTTACCAGTTGCACTATAAACAGCATTATAGTCTTGATTAGAATCTTTTATGTCTAGTACAGAAGAAAGAGTGCACTGCATGCATTAGCATACAAATAAGTAGAACACAAATGAAAGAGCCAATTTAGCAGACAAGCTAAATAGCCTCATTCTTGTGTTTCAATGACAAAGTAATGTTCCACCTTGACAGCGCTGCTGGGGGGTGTAGTGCAGTGCAGTGGCTTTAAGTGTAATTCAGTGAAGTCATTATGGTAATAGATGCCTGCAGGAAGAGTTCTGTGTCCTTGGAGGTAGCAGGGTGTCTTTGGGACTTGGGGAATACTGCAAAACAGAGAGAAATAAGATGTTAAAGGGATGTCAAACAGCTATAGAGCTACATCCTGTCTTACCTCCACATGTGTGATGTGTAGAAACATCTACTCTACTCTTTAATCTACATTCTCACTCCCAACTCGTCCAGTACAATGTACGCTTGTTACATGCATTGTGTCCTTTCAAACTAAACTTCCTTTTTCATAGGAAGTTAGGTTTAGGCAACACAACCACTTAGTTTGGGTTAGGAAACGGTCGTGGTTGACGTTAACGTCACTGACTAACAACTCAAGTGACTCACGGAACTGACGACGTTAAAGACTCAAGTGATTCACATGGCTGACGATACTAAACGACTCACGGGACTCACGGGACTCACGGAACTGACGATACCAACGAGTCATGTGACTAAAGAATGACGTGATAAAATAAGAAAACTTTACTTTTAGTTTCACACGGGACACAAACTCCGGTCTCCTGGTTGAAAGTCTTGTTTTTATTTGACCCATTCCCGACCGCCCTGAGCTGGGTCTCGAGCTATTAATACAACGTCACTTGCTCCGACTGTGGTGGGTTTACATTGGAGTTTGTTGAAAGCCCAATTTGTCACAAACTATCGGTATGGTACTGTCGGTTTCCGATACCGAGGGGCGCTTACCAAGTGCCAGTATTTGACGAGTTGGGAGCAAGAACAGGTTGACTTCATCTGAACTGCCCTTTTGCTCTCCCGTTCCTATAGGTGGCGCAGTTGCCTCTAAACCTCTCCAGAGGCAGCTGGCAGCACATCTGTGTGAGCTGGAGCCAGAGGGGAGGAGCCTGGCAGGCCTACCAGGGGGGTAAGCTGAGGGGCGAGGGTCACGCGCTGGCGGCCGGACATCACATCAGACCTGGAGGAGTGCTCATACTGGGGCAGGAGCAGGTGAGTGCATGAATGAGGGAGCAGAATAGTAACTTGCAGCTGTGGGTCTATCCACTCACTGACTTTTTCGTGAGTTGTAAAATAAAAACAGTAAATAAAAGCGTGAAACGCTTTGAAAGACGTGGTGAAAGTAAGACCTACAAATTCAATTTTGTTTGGATAATACTGCTAACCAACGTGTTGAAGTGGGGTGCTATGTTGTAGCGTTGGCTGGATAAGGTGTGTGTGTGTGCATAATGGCCAGAAGCAACAAGGTTAACAGCCTATAGGGGACCCTCATCCAGAGCCAAAAAGAACTCCTCTCACATGGCCTCTTTGTTCAGTAGTCCGGCATTCATAGTTCACTTTTTATCACAACTCCTTCATCTTCCCACAAGCAAGTCCACAGTCTCGCCCAAGGCAGCAAACCAGTCGAGGCTGAGTGTGTGTGTGTATGAAAGTGAAAGTGTTTCTGTCTTCAATCACATCCTTTCTGTAACGTCACTCTCGTTTCTCTCCAGGATTCACTAAGTGGAGGTTTTGACTCATCCCAGGCCCTGGTTGGAGAGCTGTCCCAGGTGGGTCTTTGGGACCGGGTCCTGTCTTCCAACCAGGTGGCCAGCTTGGCCCGCTGTGGCAGAGTAACCCAGGGCTGTGTTGCCCCCTGGACCGAGAACGGAGTTGAGGTTTACGGTGGAGCGACCAAGGACCCGGGGGAGCCTTGTAGTAAACACAACAGGAGTTCTCAATGACCGATGGGGGAAGGGGAAGTGAAGGAAAGAAGGGGCGAAGGAAGGGAGGGTAAAGTTGTAGCCCTTTCAAGAAGGTAGGATTCTGCCCATTATTAGTACTGTTACAGGATATTTAAACAACTCTATGTGGCTTGGACTGACGAGTATGTAAATGGAAAATTAATGGTATAAATCTATATGACGGAAGTCGAGGCTTTGCAGTTACTTCACCAGACTTCTAGGAAATCCAATGCCATCATGGAGGTCCACTGGAAAATTGTGCAATACAAGGTGAGATTCCTCATCATTTAAATATAACTGTAGTATGGGTACAGATCACATTTTAGGGTATATGTATTCCAAAAAAGTATATTTGTCTCCAGATTCGGGCTACACTAAACTATTTTGTCATTGGTCCTATAGCTCACCTGCACTTTGTTAGCAAACCTAGCTCCTAGTCTAATTAGTGAAGCAACTAATGTAAATGTTAATATGTGAATACCAGCAAACAGTTGAACATTCTGCTAGCTATTAAATAGTGAGCAAATGTTTAAGTAACAACACAGCGATGATTAGCTAACCAAAGCTAGTATGATTAGCTAGCTAACAAACAGCTATCTATTATCTAACCTTTTAAGGAATTGTTAAACACTTTGGGAAATATGTTTATTCGCTTTCTTGTCCATGTCTGTACTGTACATGAAGCTACCATCAGCAGCCTGCTAACTTAGCTTAGCATAAAGACTAAAAACAAGGGGAAACGGCTAGCCCAGCTCTTTCCAAAACATAGCGTATATAAGAAGTGAACATAGTCACCATGACGTCACACATTGATTTGTGGACTGCCGTTTTGAAGCCTCAAGTTTGGCATTTTGGTCGTCGCCATCTTGTTTTTTTGCAATCAGAAGTGACACGAGAGGGTGGAGCTAGATACAACCGAACACTGAATAAGACATTTTTAGGCGACCAAAATGTTACATCTAAATTTCATGAACTGAAAACACACTGTGAAAGGGTTAAAGTTATAAGACGAAAACACGGAAAACTCCCAGACCGGACAACGCCGTGGTAGTGACCTGTCAATCACATGGTAGCCACGCCCTAAAGCATACCCTGCTTTAAATAAACATCATGCTTTATTGAAGAAGACTTGAAACTAGCGATTGAAACCATAAACTCATGTTTACAATGTTTACTGAGGTAATAAATCAAGTGGGAAGTAGGCTCATTTTCTCATAGACTTCTATACAATCAGACTTCTTTCTGCAACCAGAGGAGTCGCGCCCTGCTGGCTATTAGAAAGAATGCAAGTTTAAGGCACGTCCTCATTGGCTTCACATTTAAGACCAGGACATTGCACACTGGTCAGAAAGGTAACAAAATCTGCCTACCAGCACCTCTGGTAAAAAAAAGTGAGTTAAAATAAAATTAGTCGTTTTTACACTTTAACCAAATATAATAATATATATAACATGTTAATTTGTGAGCTTCAGATCGAAATTTGTGACTTTTGGACAACGGCTAGGCTAGCTTTTTCCCCCCTGTCTTTACCAGCCTTTATGCTAAGCTAAGTTAGCCTGCTTCCGGTGGTAGCTTCATACTTAGCGTGAATCCTGAATCAGACTAAAGGAGACATTGTTAAAACTGTGCAGAAATGACCAATGTCCATTTATTCCGTTGAGACAGCCGAGCTGGGAGAAATTCAACAAGTTGTTCGCAGCTGCTGTAGCCTATATGACCTGTTGACCTCCACTATGGCTGCCAGAAGTTGTGTAAAGCAGCTGAAAGCCCTCCATGAGAGCAGGAGGGTCGGAGTAGAGTTAATTAAGAGCTGCGACAGCTTTAGAGTTGGGAGTCAAGGTAAGGTGATGAAAAGTGTTGGAGAGAGTGGTGGGAATATTAAGTAGTAGATGGCACCAAAGGGCAGATGATGAAAGAGATGGGAAAGAGGGAGGACAGGGGGGAAGAAATAGATGAATCGGGCACTTTTAAGGAGTGATGCTACATTGTTCTCATCTCTGCATGATGTATCCATATACCTGTAATGTCTTGCCACTGCACTGTGCAGCTCACAAGTTTCACAAAAGAGGACAGGGCCGATTGCATCCATTGGCTGGTAGGTGGCTGTCTTTGTGTTTGTCTGTTAAGGCCCGAGGGTTTCTAAAGTCTTCTTCCCTAAGGAAATCACCGTCACTAGCAGAATGTTACTCTTTTTTTGGGAGCGTTTTACACATTTTTGACAAGCCAGTGCACCATTTATGTCATTCTGTGCAAATTTAGAAAATCAAGGTCTAAGTATGTGCTCTGATCATAGACTGTAGCCTAGCCTATATAAAGATGGATGATGCGTCTCCGGTTCCTCCAAAAGTGAAGCCAAAATATCCCCTATACGGGAGCAGCCATCTTGAGATTTTGACGTCATTTGGAGCCAGAGTCTACGCAGTAGTGATCGGGGGGCTGGTATCAAGGTCCCGCCCACACACCTGCCAGAGCCAATCACAAGCCTGGCTTGCTAGCGTGAGCCACCTAGCTGCTACGTTAGCTACGCGGTAGCTGTTTGGCTAGAAAGACACAACAACTAACCATAATATCTCTATAGCTACACTTATGATCAAATTGACACATGTTTTATTACACAGACTCGAGACTATTATGGAAAATTAAAGTTACATCTCCTCTCGTACAATTCCTGAGCCTCCGGCTGCACAACTACTTCACTCAGAGCAGCTGTCAATCATGATGACTATTTATAGCATTAAATAACTAATTAAAACCAAACTTATCAGAAAAATGAACACTTGAACAAACATCAGTGTGATAAGAACTACCTAAAATGACACAAACAATCTTTGGGAAAAATGTATTTGACTTGTACGTTGACTTTTTAGTTTGGCCCACGTCCCACCGCTAACATGGAGGGGGCGGGATTTATGACCTATACTGCAACCAGCCACCAGGGGGTGATCCAGATGTTTTGGGTTCACTTTTGGGGAGCTGTCATGTCGTCCATCTTTATATACAACCCGTTCTCACTCCCAACTCGTCAAATACCGCCGTTTGGTAAGCACCCCTCAGCATCGGAAACCGACGCACGGAGGCACCCTTTAGCGACAGTTTGTGACGAACCGGGCTTTCAAGTAACTCCAATGTAAAACCACCCGCGGCATTATTCGACGGTCAGAGCAGGTGAAGTAGTATTAATAGCGTGAAAGTCCACTAAGGCCGGGTGGGAGTGGGCGGTGGATGGGTCAAACAAACACAAGACTTTTAACCAGGAGACTGGTGTTAGTGTCCCGTGTGAAACTAAAAGTAACGTTGACTTATTTCGTCATGCGAGTCGCTAGTCACGTAAGTCAGTGAAGTTAACGTCAACCACGACCGTTTCCCTAACCCTAACGACGTGGTATGTTGCCTAAACCTAACTTCCTGTGAAAATGGAAGTTCATTTTGAAAGGACACTATGCGTGTAACGAGCGCATCTTGACACGCCGTCCCCGGTCTGTCCAAAAGTAACGCAAGAGGGCTACCCCGTGCGTCGTTCTCCAAGCGGCAGTAATTGACGAGTTGGGAGTGAGAATGTGTTGTTATATACAGTCTATGGATCTGATCAAAGAAATATGTCTCAGATGACAAGTTTTGGCTTCATCTTGCACACTTTATGTTCTTTAGATTCATGTTCTTGAATGCAACCTTTAAACATTTACACATAACATGTTATTTTCAAATTTACATAATGCCCTCACCGTCATTTTAACACTCTTAGATGTTGACTGTTCCTTCTTTGCAATTTTATACATGCAACCACTCAGTAATGTGGTTTGATGAATTAACAACCTGCAACCTCCAACTCTTCCAACCTTCCTACATTCCATGCATGAGTTGTATGTTTGTCACATGCCTCGGTGCATCCGGTACGTTTCTGAAAACCCATCTCTGTTCTCTTTTTATTATTCTCTGCTGTTGTGTGAGACATGATGTTAAATACACATTGTCAATTTCAAAAACACTGGCTCTCCCTAGCATAAAAACAATCCTTAGTGGAAAGTGCCTGTCGGGGTGTTTGTACCCATGTAAACAAATCGTCCAATTTATTATCCTGATGGAAAATTCACACTGCGAGATATTTTGAACTAATTAAGCATCCGTGTTTCTGCGAATTCCCCGGTGGATTTTTAAGATTTTAGAGGTTTGACAAAACACAGGACTTCTGTGCGATGCCGCCAAACTGAAGCTAAATCAGGTCAAAATGATCTTGCTGTGCCTAATAGTGTCTTTGATGATGCCTCTCAGTCTGCAGTGTTATTAATAATATTATGCCTGGTGTCTGTTCAGCTCGTGTCAGAGCATTTTTTGGGCTTTTTGATAGTGGTGTGTCATTATTCTGTTTACAGTTATTGGAATTGAAAGCTTTTTAAATCTATTGGCAATGTTTTCTTACATGAAACTTTTTTTTTTCACTGTATGCATTGGTCTATTTTCATGTTGTTGTTTGTATAACTACTGTATGTCCACGTCTTGTATGGTGTTGTATTGTTATGCACATGTGCCGTGTACAAACCTCAAATCTTTATTAAAGTCCTAATTTTCAGATGTAAAGAATGTGATTCTTTTCTTAACACTATTTAATACTAATATGTTAGCTTCAGAAAAGAAGTGCGATGAGTTAAGTCTATACGAGATTCTGCCTGCTCTTTTATTCAAGGACATGCACACACACACACTTGTGATTCATGTGCAGCAGTTACAAACCCTGCTGTGAGAACGCACCCTCCAACAGTAAGAGTGCTCTCCAGACTCCTCAAGAAAAATACTTATTTCTTCAATGACAGAAAAAAAAGTGTATTTCTTTGTTCTCCTCGTTCATTCTCCTCCCAAGCGAGAGAGTTCAAGGAGAAAAGCTCAGAGTCTTCTCCCGCGGGTGCAGCAGGTGTAGATGTGAGTTAAGAGTAAATTGAGGATTTGGGAGACCCAGTGAGTCATCTGTTGTGTCTCAAAGCTATATGTACTCATAAAGTTGTGAAAAAACTGGTTATATTGTAGAAGCACGTGCTTGAGAGGCATAATGTGTGCAAGACCTCACAGTGAAAGTCTTATATGGACAGCACATTTAATACAATGAAGACACATGAATCACAGGAGATAGAAGAGACAATATTCTGCATATAAACAGTGACTGTGTATTTATTGTTAAGGCCCGTAAAGATACATTTTATATGCAGTCTTTTTTTTTCTTTTTCTTTTTTTTAGTCATTCATTGAAGTCTGATAGAAACTGTGATTTTAAATTAATAGTTTGACATTTTGGGATTTTTCAATTTTGCGTTTTTCCGCTTTCTTGCTGAGAGTGACATGACAAAATTGACACCGCTTCCATAAAATATGAAGCTAGAGAAAACAGCCCAACCATGTCTCCAAAAAAATTACATCCCCATACATCTAAACTGCATTATGAATTATGTTTCAAAGGAAACATATTTTGTTGTGGATTATGGTCGCAGTTTTGAACTGTTTTAAACTTGTGGTTAACATTATAAATTGAAAGGAAACAAAACAAAATACGCAACAAAACTACCTTGTTAGGTTTAGGCAACAAAACTATTTTGTTAGGTTTAATAAAAAACAAAACATCAGGGTTTGGCTTAAAATTACTTTGGTTGTTACATTACACACTTCCGTACGTCATCACTGTTTACAAACTGTAAAAAGGTCTACATGCTTGTAAGATTGGCTCATGAACTGAACTCCTCTAGTGCACATACGTTTTAAATTTTGGAAAGAGCCAGGGTAGCTGTTTTCCTCTATTTCCAGTCTTTATGCTAAGCTAAGCTAACTGGTTGCTATAGCCAAAGCCTTATATTTAAAGGTCCCATATTATGTTCATTTTCAGGTTCATACTTGTATTTTGTGTTTCTACTAGAACATATTTACATGCTGTAATGTTAAAAAAAATACTGTCACTGTCGGCCTGAATATACCTGTATTTACCCTCTGTCTGAAACGCTCCGTTTTAGCGCATTTTGACGGAATTACAACAGGATTGTGTTGCTAGGCAACAGCTTGGGTCCATGTTTACTTCCTGTCAGTTGATGACATTCACATACACTGCAACCAGTAATAAACTGGGACACATTTAGAAGAATATTTGTTTAAAACTGTGTAAAGGGTCTAAATATTGTATATTTGTGACATCACAAATGGACAGAAATCATGACAGCTTGTTTCAAAGGCACAATATCTGAATACGGGCTGTGTGTATTTCCCTGTGGATTGAGCGTTTCGATACTTTCACAGTATTTATAGGACATAAGCCTGCTTTATAATAAAAAAACATGAAAATCTAACTTTTTTTATAATATGTCCCCTTTAAAGGAACATATGAGAGTGATATCAGTCTTCTCATATAAGTCATGGCAAGAAAGCAGTTAGGGGTATTTCCCAAAATGTTGAACTATTCCTTTAAAAATGTGTCTTACATGTATTCCCATATGACCAGCAGGTCGATTTTATTGGATTGCATTGAATTGCACAGTGTTTATCTCTTATTCTATCTATCCCCGCATGCCACTATTGTGTAATCCCCATGTCTCCATTTTGTCTTCCATTAAAATAAACACATTCAATTCTCACTCTGCGTTCGTTCTCTCCACCTCTCTGTCATCCCTCATTCTCACCTCCCCCTCTCCTCCTCTCAGTGGCATTTCTACTTAAGACCTCCTCCACTTCTTGTCGACTGACTGTCGCCTGCTCTTTACTCAGTCCCTGTATGCCTCACGTCCCATTTCTTCAGCCAAGGAGACACCCCCCGACACGTCTCTTGACAATAAAAAAAGAGAAACAGTCGTATCACGAGGCTCTGACTGTTCAAGGTTGCTGTCACGAAACTAATTTTTACAGATGTGTTGGGAAATTGAAGAGAGCAACAGCTACAACTAATGCTTCTCCACTTCAAGACATAAGTCATGCAACATATTGGCCTGTGTACCAACACACTATGGTGATGATTTGACAAGCCATTAAGTGACTAATAGAGAAAAGGCAACATTTATACCAGCAGCTAACAGATACTGTACAGCTATATCTGTAATCCCTAATTAGAATGAGTCAATCTGTTCAACCATTCCAGTGGATAAGACACGCCTGAGCGTCGCTTGTTCACGCAATCCTCTCTTTTACTAATGGACTTTACGGATTAAATCCATCAGCGGCTCTCCTGCTCGTGCCAGAGAGTCACACTCAGCTGGCTGGTGTCACACAACTTAGATCCAAGTCAAAGTCCTGTTAATCTCGTTACAGTGTGGGTGCAGCCTGCAGCGTGTGAGAAACTGCTTACTCTGGCTGTGTTAGAGCAGAATATTAACCCCCTAAACACTGACATTACACATTTTGTTGTCGTGTTTTTATTGGGTGAACTATCAAGATGTCATGTGCATCATTTGATATGCTATCTAATCTATATACATGTTGTGATGGATTTACCTGTTGAGGCTGAAGAGGTTAAAACATGCTGTTCCAATTAGGGCTGTCAATCAATTAAAATATTTAATCGCGATCAATTGCATAATAGTTAATCATGAATAATCGCAAAGTAATTGCACATTTTTTATCTGTTAAAAATGTACCTTAAAGGGAGATTTGTCAAGTATTTAATACTCTTATCAACATGGGAGTGGGCAAATATGCTGCTATATGCAAATTTATGTACATATTTATAATTGGAAATCAATTAAAAACACAAAACAATGACAAATATTGTCCAGAAACCCTCACAGGTACTGCATTTAGCATAAGAAATATGCTCAAATCATAAAATGGTAAACTGCAGCCCAACAGGCAGCAACAGCTGTCAGTGTGTCAGTGTGCTGACTTGACTATGACTTGCCCCAAACTGCATGTGATTATCATAAAGTGGGCATGTCTGTAAAGGGGAGACTCGTGGGTACCCATAGAACCCATTTTCATTCACATATCTTGAGGTCAGAGGTCAAGGGACCCCTTTGAAATAGGCCATGCCAGTTTTTCCTCGCAAAAATTTAGCGTAAGTTTGGAGCGTTATTTAGCCTCCTTGGCGACAAGCTAGTATGACATGGTTGATACCAATGGATTCCTCAAATTTTCTAAATTGCGTTCATGTGTTAAAAAAATTTGTGGCGTTAAAAGGAATTTGCGTTAACACCTTATTATCGCGTTAACTTTAACAGCCCTATACAAAGAGCATTCGAAGTATCAACATCAACAGACATATCTGAACCATGTTATGAGATACGTAACAGGTTTAAAGGCTTATTTTTTTGTCTCACACCTGCTACGGCGCTGTAGCTTTAACAAAACTGCCTGCCAGAGCCACTTTGTAACAGCTTCTGGCAGCCTGTCGGGTGTTAATTTCTTTCTCTGCGCTCTCGACGTCTCTCCGAGGCAGCAAACGGCACAGAGACGTAGGAGGAGGAGACAGAAATTCAATGTGTGATTCTTATTCAGTTTTAGCACCTCAGACAAAGATATCGCACTCAGGGATTGGCGTCTTTGTTTTTCTCACTGAACAGTCTGCAGCACAGTGTGAGAGGAAAATAAGGCACAGGACAGTCTGATACTGGCTGCAGCATTTAACCTGTTCCTGTAAAAACCTCTATGGCTTCAATAAGTATCATCCACAAGCAGAGGATGATATTCTCTGTTGGATTGCCAATCCCTATCTAATCCATAATGTTCCATCTAAGAATGGACAGATTGTAATCCAATGTAATCCATGAAATGGATGGACCATCATACTAAATGAACTCTCTGGCCTTCATACAGTACAAACTACAGCGATTCATGCTAAAAGATGAAATAGTCCATTAGTCCACAGTTTATTACGTCACTGCCGTTTCTATCTGTCTTTGACTGTTAGAGTGTTCAAGCTTCCTTCACAGTGAATTAGAGACCAGATGTGTTGGCTCCTCTCTGGATAGGGGGGGCTTTTTTTTATAATTCAAAGCTGAATGAAACTCGGGTTTTATAATTCAAGCTGAATGAAACTCTCTCCTCTCTCCTGTCAAATCTCCAGGAAGTGTCTGTTGATCACAAAATGAAGTGTGGCTCCGCTGGGATTTTACAGCCCTTGTAAATACTGATTGAACTGCCCCACTGGAAATTAAATAACATGTTTGTGTTTCACGGTGCATTTAATCCTTTTTTAAAAAGTGCTCTCCTAGTAGAGATTGCAACTGCAAAACTCCTTTACGTGTACGGGGTTTACTTCATACTGCAGGGGCTTGAGTTGCTGTACAATTTCTACAACACGTAGTGATGTCTCTGCAGCAAGGTGAGGAGTGAAACCACTGGAGGGGGTGTTCAGTTACTCTTTAAAGGTGCAGTGTGTAGGATTTGGTGGCATCTAGTAGCGTGGTTGCAGATTGCAACCGAGTGCCCTTCTGCTCACTCCTCCCTTTCCAAAACTGCGGTAACATGAGCCGCCGAGTGCAAAACTGTGGTAACGCCATTCACCTCGCTCAGAGGCATCCCATACCATAATAACACTACTTTAGGAGCAACGGAAGTCAGACGGCGGCTGGCGGAACCACGGTTTTGCATTCTGCTCAGTCATGTCGGAGACTGTCACTACTGTAGAAACATGGCGGACTGCGTGAAGAGGACCTGCTCCCTATGTAGATATAAAGGGCTCATTCTAAGCTAACGAAAGCACAATAATTCTTAGTTTCAGGTGATTATACACTAATGAAAACATAGCCATGAATATTATATCTGATTTCTGCTGATAAATCCCCCAAAATGTTACACACTGTTCCTTTAAAGTTGTAAATCCTCAAGATTTCAGCCATTGTTGGTTTGGTGACACCTGTGGTTTCTGGTGGTAACAACAAGTGTTAAAATCACTACTGAATTATGTGCATCATTCCCTGTCTTCTTCCAGGTAGGTCATTTGAATCCTGCGCAGGAATGGCGGACTCCGCCACTAAGAGTGAAAACTATACTACATAGAGAGGTAAATACATAATGTAAATACTTTGAATGTTTATTGATGAAAAATACAGATCATAAATGGAATCAGAAACTGGGTTTGATCTCATGAAAATCTGAAGGGTTGTCACCTTTAATATTTCAGTTATTGGTTTTCACACCAAACAGAAGCATTTTGCGGTCATCATGATAACCACTTTCTATCGAAATCCTTAAATCCACCTACTCATCACTTTCCCTTTTGATTCAGGGTAGGTAATCCACCTACTCAGCCTCCACATGGCAGTGTACCAGAATCGTTACTCTCCATACAAACACACACACACACACGGTACAAAATCCCCACAGAGGCTCCATCTGGACAGGAACATGTTTTGCTCTTCCTCCGTCTTTGTCACCCACTTTGCATTTCATATTCGTCCCTCCCTCCCTCCCTCATCCTCCCTGCTTTAATGCGATACTCTTTCAAGTGCAGGGTGGCAGCCTTGTATATCTCAATGGGCAATGCATGGCTGTAGTACTGCCAAATCAATGGTTTTGCTTCCTCTGAGGCCACTAAAAATGTATACATTCATGGCGCTGGAGAACTTCACCCCAAATGGCTTATTGGTGTAATAATTAAACCGGTATTGGTTTGATTCATCTCCCATCAGAAAATCTCCCAGGTTCTTGTTATTCGCTGTGCGGCTGTTTGTTTTCTGCTAGCTTCAATGCCGTTTGTTGGTAAAAATAATCCAGCAGTCTTTTGAGGTCGCTTGAGTTTGTGTAAGCCATGTTACCTCAGTCAGTCAGTCAGTGTTTTGTTGGACTTTGGAAAAAGCTTTGTTAACATGTTTTGCACGGTTTTAAGGCTTTATTGGTTATTTTATGCAGACTTCACCCACATCCATTTTGCTGGGCATTCATAAATCATATAGCATGCCCATGATTAGTCATGTCTTTGGTGTCAATACTACTGCTTGGATAAATAATATTAAATTATTATAACGTTATTTTGTCATTAAAACTGACTTAGGTTGCACATAGAATACCTTATGTCTATATATGGAAGCATTCCTGTTTTACACGACTGTAAACACACAACATAACTTGTAAGGAAATTAATAAAAGCAACTTCTTGGTGCCGTACACATGTTAAAAAATCATAATGTTCTTTATTAATGTGAGGATTTAAAACACATTTGGTTGCAACAACTGGCCAAGACTGAACAATTTATGTATAATATCAATATAGCCTATTTATTTATCTACAATTTATTACATTTTACATTACAGTAAATTCATTTACACACTATACATTTGTTCTTACTGCTGCAAGTTGTATAGTGGCCACCTTATTGCACATACACCTAAAGCTCCACCTTAAAGGCAGGGTTGGTAAATATTTTAAAAACATTTTTGCTATATTAGTTGAAATTCTCATTACATCCCGACAGCAATGAATAAATTAAATGCTATGACAAAAAAAAAGAAAAAGAATACGGTATCTGTGGCTGTCTCAGGATTGTAATAAACCCATCCAATTACTTTATTTGGCCTGAATGTAATGATTGGACGGGCAATCTCTCTAGATTTAGCAACTTTTTGAGGTAGTACTGCTAGCTACTTTCATTGGAAAAGAGTTGGCAACACTGGGCTTGTTTTTTTGGCTGGATCATTTTTAAAAATCTAGTGTACTCAAGAGTTTCTCAAGATCGCCCACCCTGCCTTTAAGGCTTCCATGTCTCAATGCTCTACTTCATCAAACCATTAGTTTGAATGGGTTTTATATTTTTAATAAGACAACTGGATCACTTATTTCCACACTAATCTCTTCCTGACATTTCCCTCCAGATCTCCCTCATTCACTTTCTCTCCGAGTCTAATTACATCTCTGTAGCATTCTCAACCTTTTCCTCTCTCACTTCTTCCAATTTCGTTGCGCTGCAGTGAGGAGAGGCATGATAATGCTTGAAGCACTGGACTCAGTTCAGAGAGGCCATTGGCTGCTGTGTGCATGCCGGGCTCTCGGTCGTGCCTGTCAGTGACAATCCACTTTGTACCATCCATAAAACAACACATCCCAAATGATTTGGAATTTGAACTAAAATCGCAGAGTTGTGTGAGTCTCCAGAAAGGAAGCTGTCAAGCATTTTGTTTTTACTTTGACATCTTCATGACAACATCTTGCAGTTTTTGGAGCTGTTTCGCAAATCAATCAATCTTAGCATTTATATTCAACACCCACACTTCTTTCATTATTCATCATTAGAGGCGTTCATTTCCCTGTTTCTGCATACTGCATAAACTACCAAAAAAGGGAAAGAATTGGACAATAAAAAAATGTGGTGTGATGACAAATAAGTGTGAGAAGATGAGAGGAGTGTGGGACACGACAGTCCAAAGTGTCCAATTTCATACAAACCGCTCATACATATTCAGAGAATAAGGAGGAACAAAGGGAGATTGAAAGCTTGAAAGATTGATAATTGATAAATCCTAGAAAAAAAAAATCACAATATATCGTCTTACTTACAGTATCGCAATATATGACAATATATTTGAATCGTAACCCCTGTATGATGATACTTATCGTATCGCCGGATTCTTGCCAATACACCGCCCTATCAACTACAGTGTAAATGTGTGTCTCAGTCACCCTCCAAACCTCTCGCTGCATTTCAAGGTGCATGTGTGTGTCTGAATAGACCTGTTTAAAAAATGCATCCATCTCGATGTTTTGTCCTCCAAATATTTTCAGAGTGAGCACACGTTCGCGTCCTCTGAGGGGTTTTCATGCCATCTGCTAGAAATCAATTTTCTGGCGGGTAGAAAGATACACACAAACACAGGTACGCACACACACAATTTGCAATCTTGGATTTTTGCTGACGACCTTATCTTGAGAAAATTAGAAATGACTCTCTCCCCATGTGTCCTCTGAGCGCTCTTCTCCTCACTATTTAAAAATTCCAGTCAAGAAAATAAACCAACAGCCCACGTCTTCAGTCTGACTTTGTGAGTAATGGATCCTCCGAATTCCCCACGCAATCGCTGAATAAAACTCATCAATTAGGAATCACGAGTGTGTTTCAGGACACTGATGCAGCTCTCTGAGTCACTCCTACTATGTGTCTGCATCTTTCTCCACTTTATTTATGCATTGTAAGGTCTGCTTGGAGCTGTCATTGAATTTCTAGGAGGGCATTTGAGATGAAAGAAGTAAGAAACAGTCATGGCTGACTACCGGGTGAAGTAGTAACGAGTCGTCAACAGTCCCACACTTTAAAAAGACAGTCAGGAGACAGATACCACCACTTAATTAAATTCATGATTGCAAGATAAAAAAATCTAATTTATTGATTTAAATGAACCTTTTAAATTGCAAACGTTATTTTGATGAGTTGTGTTGACATAATAATGTCGGTAATTACATCAACTTAATATTGTGTGCAATTTAAACTCAAATTTCTGCGTTAATTGATATAAAACAAAATTCAAGTTGTAATAACTTGATGAAATTGTCAGTTGTTCCAAAACCAGTTATACTACCCTTAGAACTGTCTTTTCTACTACACTAGCATTTAAACTTCAAAGAGGTGTACTGATTCTGTGTCGAGATTGTTCATACTTTTTCAAATACTTAAGTAAGTTAAGGTTTTTGTAAAATTGATCTAAAAGATCTTATATTGTGTAAAAAAAAAAAAAAAAAAAAAGTTGCAGGACCTTAGAAGATTGGTGACCAATGAAAGTTAACATTTAATGAGCACTTGCTTGGAACTTTGTTACCGTAGTTTTACAAAATAATTTTAAAACTGGTGTTTGGCAGTGTGGATTTAATTATGTAAAGGCCTATAACGCATGGCATAATGCAATATGGCCAATTTGTTTATTTCTAATTTGTGGGGCATTTAAATGTGTGTTGTTGTGGGTTTTTTTTAACAAGATTTAGATATTGTGCATTCAAATACACAGCTGCCGTTCAAAATAAAAAATGTAATTGCCTAACAATTTTGTTGTTGAAGGAATTAATTTGTTAAAAGTTACTACATGAACAAAAATATGAAAAAGCTAAAAGAAAAAAATTCTTCTGAAGAAAATCTAATTGGAGCAACTTCATTTTTTAAGCAGTTGTCATCTTAAAAACTTCATAGTAGTAGTTACTATTATGGTCATTATTATTATAAGTATAACACTTAAAAATAACACTTAAAAATCCTTTTAAATAATGTGGAAAAAGTAGATTGAACAACTTCATTTTTACGAGTAGTCAACTTAAAAACTAGTGTTTATGCTACCAAATATTAAGTAAGTGGTTACAATACAAAATACAGTAGATTGTAGAGGACAAGCTAATTGCCCTAACTCAATTTAGTTCACGGGTTGAACATAACTTGTCATAACTTAAAAAAAGTTTGATGCAAACTGTTGCATTATTTATTTTTTTGTTGAGCTAAAGCATTTGTTTTTAGGGTGCAGTGTCACCTCACACTAACTGTGTCATGCTGCTGTAAGCTGTCCACCTCCAAGGCAAAGCCAACATATTGCTTCATCACAGACCAGCTGAGGCTCTGTTTGTAAGCAGTGATGACCTCTGACCCCTCCCATAGCTCTGTGGGAATAATTTATATAGCTCTGCTGAGAAACAAGCCCCAAGGAACAGAGCTTGGCTGTGGATCACTTTGACATTAAGTGACATCAGAGACAGAATACAATAGAAGGAAACAGATGAAGCACTTGGAGCAACTGTAATGGAACTAATCTAATACTGCAGGTCTAGTCGAGCGTGGCAGAGTTAGCATGTGAGCTGGTTAGCTGAGACACAATGGCAGACTGGCAACATTAAAAGCACCTGTAAAGATAAAACAGCACAGATCTGGGACAAAGGTTCATTCGAGTTGAGTTTTTGATTGCGTAACATGGTTTATATTACAGAAAATATTTCTTTCTCCTACTTTGGGTAGAGAACTGAACTCCCAATGGCCGCTACAATAACCAATTTTAATGATTTTTCATATATAAGCTAGTAGTTATCAAATCAGCTGGCAGAAATTGCAAAATACCAGGAATAAAAATGATTAAAAACACACTACAAGACAACAGGAATACGAGAATATAGGGAGTATAAAACATAACGTGAAAACAAACCATAGTATTTAAAAACTGAGTGCATATAAACTGCAGAATCAATAACACATGGACCAATACAACACAATAAAAAAAATTCAATAAATATAACTTTTCAGAAGCAATTTAATACTTCACAGCGCTGCCGGCCGGCGAAGCAAATTTTTCTTCTGCGAGTTCAGTTTTATTTGGAGAGAAAGACTGTTTGTTATTAAAACTCCCCCGGTTTTAATTCATTGATCTTGATGTAACTGAGCTCAGCCAGAAACCACTGAAACGAGCCAGCAACCTCCTGACTCTTTATTGTGTTGGGTGGAGGAATGATGGATGGAGGTCTGAGTGACAGCCCTCTCTGAGTAGGAGCCTGGTGGGCGGAGTCAGGTCGTCAGGGAGATTCAGCTCACCTGGTCTGGCTGCAAGACTATATAAGCTGTTGGCAGTCAGTCAGTCTTCCTCTCTCCCCTGGCTTGGTTTTGGTTTAGCTTCATACAAATTTCCTTTTAGGTATGTAAAATAACCTTTTTAGTTGTAACTTGTGTGGTGTCCCCTCCTTTGTCCAGCCTTGAGCTGGGTTGTGACAAATAAGGGGCTCGTCCGGGATCAAAATTAACCATTTTGGTAAGATGAAGTCTGAGCTTTATGGTAACTTGGCCTGGTTTGGTCTGTGTTGTTGCTACCTCCTGTGACAATGGGGGTTTGCAGACTCTGCCTACTTGTTTAAATACAAATTTGGGTATGCATATATGAGTGAGAGGAATATTCTGGTCTTTTTGTTTGTTTTTTGATCCAAACTGTGTTAGTCCATTGTGCATTTTGGTTTCAGGTGTCCATTTGGTTATTGGAGCTTTCTCCCATTAGGGTTTGGTAACAATCTCTAAAAGTGAGTTTGTTGCAGCTTGATCTCAAAGCGGGTAGAGCTATATGCGTGGGATCACGTCTGAGGCGTTCTGCGGGGTAACTGCATAACAGGGACTTTCTGGACCCACTGGTTTCCAGTGAATAAAGACCCTATATTATAATTACCTATATTATTAATTGATAAATGTTTGTATATGAATTTTTGTATATATTTGTATTTTTCTTAATATACATGCAACATAATGCTTGATTATATGTGGGATACTTGGGTCGCTGGCGGTATCATGTGACCAAAGCGTTTATCTATTAAGATGGCGTCTCTGTGTAGATTTATTAAGTCTGAAGAAAAGCTTGTGCTCGAAACGTCACTAAGATGTACCAATAAATTGCACTTGAAGGGAGCTACAGTGTACAGACCGTTTTTCAGTGAATAAACACCCCCCCATCAGTAGCTGCCTGAAGACTATGCAGTTGAGCTTATACCTGTCATGTTCTGCTCTCTAAGGTTTGTGTCTTGTTTTCAGTTATTTCCTGTTTTATTTTGGTATACTCACATTTGTCTCTCATTTCAGGTACTTCACTTCCTGCCCTCATGTGATTATCTGCCCCGCCCTGATTGTTTCCACCTGTCTGTCATTAGTCCTGCTGTCACCTGTCCTCATTATCACCCTCCACTCATTGTGTATTTAGTCTGTGTCCTCCCTTTGTCTGTGCCAGTTTGTTGTTGTGTTCCAGCCGTTTCCCCTTGTACACTCTCTGTGGTAAATATAGATTTTTTCTTTGTTTTTTTTACTCTGCCCTAGATGTTTTTGTTTGTCTGCTTATGAAAAAATTTACTTTGACAAATGTTTTTTGTGTAAATAAATACTTGTCCCATATGCTTCTCTCTATCATAGCCAGATAGAAATGATGGGTGCTTCCTGAATATATGGTCACATGACAACACATGTGCACAGTTGCCGAGACACAGGGTGGCTCATCTTACCCCACTCTCCCCTAAGGCTTAGTTAGCTTCCTGTTTGTTAGTGTAACATCTCAATAAGTCAGAGCTCTAATATATTTGTACAGAGGACACACTGATATGAATTTGCAACATTTGTGTGGAACAGTGAGCTAAACAACCTACCTCCAGCTATATTATCATTATTCAGCATAACTGCTAGTTAGTTTACTCACCATATTTGTGTAGAGCACCACTTGGCTCTCATTACACAACCATCCTACATTACTATGTATAGCATCTGGAATCACATTTGCACACAGGCTACACAAGAAATATATTCACAGAACCTAATCTAGAATTAAAATGATATAGTTTTAGGGCTGTCAAAGTTAATGCAAATTTGTTTTAACGCCACTAATTTCATTAACACAACTTCCATCTTTTTTTTTTGCTGTAGCGGCCTCAGTGTTAAAGCTAGTGAAGATACTGGTATCATATGAAACTAGAAAACCTAAGGAATCAACTGGTACCACCCATGTTATACTAGCTTATCGCGAATGAGGATAAATAACGCTCTAAATTTACACTAAATATTGGCGGGGAAAAAACTGTCATGGCCATTTTCAAAGGGGTCCCTTGACCTTTGACCTCAAGATATGTGAATGAAAATGGGTTCTATGGGTACCCACGAGTCTCCTCTTTACAGACATGCCCACTTTATGATAATCACATGCAGTTTTTGGGCAAGTCAGAGTCAAGTCAGCACACTGACACAATGACAGCTGTTGTTGCCTTATGGGCTGCAGTTTGCCATGTTATGATTTGAGCATATTTTGTATGCTAAATGCAGTACCTGTGAGGGTTTCTGGACAATATTTGTCATTGTTTAGTGTTTATTAATTTCCAATAATAAATATATACATACATTTGCATAAAACAAGCATATTTGCCTACTCGCATGTTGATAAGAGTATAACAAACTTGACAAATCTTTCTTTTATTTTGAACAGATAAAAAATGTGATTTTATTTTGCAAATAATCGCGATTAACTATGGCTAATCATGCGATTGACAGCCCTAGTTTTAACATAATTCATTTGTTATATGTCTTAGTCTAAAGGCATGCTGTGGTTGTGCTGTTTCATTCCTTTCTATCTGCCTTTCTTTCTTTCCTAATTGCCTCACACACACACACACATATATTATACAACACCGATCCACACACTCTGCTACAGCCGATGACAGATTGTCCCATGTGTAGCGACGCGGGATTAGATTATCCCACAAGCTGTCACCTTGAAATGGACGACGAGAGTGCGAGAGAGGTTATGAAAGATGGATGGAGTGAAGAAATGTAGACAACGAGGAAGATCAGAATTCCTCTGCTGGGAGTGCAAGAAGCCTGGATTGCAGAGGCTTTATATGATTTTCTACTTGTATGAGTTATACAGTTTGTGTTCACAGAGGAGTAAATGTGTCTCCCTACACATTGTTGCTCCAACTCTAGTTAGTATTCCACGCGAGTTCCCTCCTCATGGTCTCACATCTATCTTGCCTCTCCTCCCGTTTTTCTCTTGTTTCCTTCTCTTCTCCATTTGCATTTGTTCCTGTTTCTCTTTATTTATTGCTCTCACCTGTTCTGCTCCATCACTCCTGTCTCTCCCTCTCTCCTCTCTCGTTTGTCTCCCACCTCTTTCAATCCCAGCCTCCCCCTCTTTCTCCTCCCTTTCTCTCTCCCCAGATGAAATATTCATACCCATCCAAGCCGGGAGTGTAGCAGCAGCAGCAGCAGCAGCAGCAGCCGGAGCCACAGGAGTCAATGCTTTCAAAGACTTCGGGCCTTCAGAGAGAGAGAGAGAAAGAGAGAGGTTGTGGGGGAGGAAGAGGAGAGGGAGTAGGCGGGAAAACGAGCGAGGAGGTGAAGGCAGGTGAGAGAAAGGAATAGAGAGATAAGCTGTGACAGAGGAGGAGAAGGAGTAGGAGGACGAGTGAAAGACCAAGGAGCCCCTCCATCACATCAAACACCAGGCAACACATGATGAAACGCCACACACACACACACACACGCACACACACACACACACCCACACATACTGTAGGTTAAACACAAAGGAAAAACTACAGAGATACATCCCCTCCGGCACTTCAAACATCAGCTGACACACGATTAAACACTTTGCTCTCTCTGTATTCCACACTCGCACACACCACCAAGAGCACCAACATACTTGTTTTAAAGAGGACTTTTTATGCTTTTGTGCTTTTCCCCTTTTCCTTTAGTGTGTTATATAGTTTTTTGTGCATGTAAAAGGTCTGCAAAGTTACAAAGCCCAAAGTCCACCCCAAAGGGAATTCCTCTCCCCCACAGAAGCACTGCTCCTGAACTGCCGAAAACGCCTTGCTTGAAGTCCCGCCTTTTCTTCCGTAACATGGTGATGTCACCAAGTAACACATTTGCATAATACCTGTCTAGCGGCTAGTTTGGCATGCCCTCAAACAAAGCTAGTTAGAGCAGAGCTGGAGCAGAGTCCGAAGAGTTTGGTTCGGTTGACCAATCACAACAGAGTGGGCCAGCGGACCAATCAGAGCAGACTGAGCTTTATGAGGTATGAGAAAAATTAACTGTTTTTTGAACATTGTAAATGTATGTATGTATGTAAACATGTTCTAGTAGAATCCCCAAATACAAACATGCACCTTAAAATTAGCAAAACTCTTGGACCCTTGGGTGCTCATGAGGCCAATTAAGCAGTTTTTACAACCAGCTACAAACACACAAACTGCATGTTCAGGATAGAACACTCGCTCTAAACAAGCATAATGCATTCACACACACACATTATGTCTCCCAGGCTTTCATCGGTCACACCCTCGACATGATCCGATCGGCCCTCCGCCGCTCGTTCGCCCTCCAATGTGCCAGATGTGATCTGAAATTCACTTTGTCTTATTACCCTAAGTTTGCACATCAGAGTCGCCGCCTGCCCGCCCGCCTGCCTGCCTGCTGGATAAAGCACACGCACGCTCCAATTAGGTGCCAAAATTCTGGGTTGTTTCCAAGCAACCTACATTAAGCTGCGACTGCTGTGAGGGAAAAACGGGGCTTCAAAGCTTTGAAGGATGTTTTCGCTGTTTCAATGTGAGTGTTTGAGTGTGTGTGAATGGGAGAAAGGCAATAAAGATCGGAGAGAGACTGTAGAGATATTGAAAGCAACAAAAATTTAAAAATCTTGTGTTTTATTCCTGTAATAAGATCTGAGCAGATTCACTAACAGAAGTGTGCCTTCATTGATCTTTCTTTTTGGCTGCTGCTGTTCAGCGGCTGACCCAGAAGTGACCTCGGATCTCCCTCTGGAGGAAGAAAAATGTAAAAAGGCGGCAATTCATAAGGTGTTACATAACGCTACACTACAGTTAATCATATGTCTTGCACTGATGCTTTCATTATGTCTGTGCCCTGTGTAACAGTATGTCCTCCACTCAGTATTACAGCCCTCTCCTCCATTTATTCACCAAATGCTGAAGACCTTCACTTAGTTGAGGCCTCTTAAACGTCTTTGCTGGCACTGCTCACCATCCTAATGTGTTTAAAATCAAACGGTGACCGTGACATATCCCCTCCATTACCATCCTTTTCGGTGAATCCTGTCACAGCCCTACTCCCGTAGATACTCACTAAGGCATATCAATCCACGGCTGAAAATAGTCCCCAACAAACACTCTATTTACTTCAATTTTTTTGTAACTTTGTCTAAAAATTACAGTTCCTGGGTGTTTTAGGAAATTATTTCTCTTGAAATATGATGAAACTATATATTTTGTCGTTTAAAGCAGTGATTCTCAAAGTGGGGTCCGGGGACCCCCAGAGGTCCATGGCACTCTGCCAGGGGGTCCGTGAAATAATTTGCTATAAACTACAATAATTGTGCTGTATCATTATAAAGTACATATCTACAGATGTGGACAATTTGCACCAATAAAACAAGCATATTGTGTCCATTACTCCCACCCACAGTTCCAATGGCAAGAGTACAAATGGTAGTAAGAATATGATTAATCTGTCCTAACCTTAATCTCAGGGGGTCCTTGGGACATTTTCTCACCTTTAAGAGGTCCCTGTCCCCAAAAAGTTTGAGAACCCCTGCTGCTTTAAAGTTCTCTGTGTGTGTTGTAATCCGAGTTTCTCTGTGCTTTGTTTACATAGCCGGGCCGGCGGCTTACGGCCGCCGCTCTGCACTGCGCTCTGCACTGCGCTCATGGACTACTGAAAGCTTATTGCCCACCCTCCGGATCCCCCCCCCAGGTAAACACTGTTAGCTCTGTCAGTACTGTTGATGTTGTTTGCACTGTTAGCGCTGTTAGCATTGTTGCTGTTGTTTTCACTGTTAGCGCTGTTAGCACTGTTGCTGTTGTTTGCACTGTTAGCGCTGTTAGCATTGTTGCTGTTGTTTTCACTGTTAGCGCTGTTAGCACTGTCGGCAGTGTTGCCGTTGTTTTCACTGTTAGCGCTGTTAGCTGCGAGCCGCCGGCTCGAGCCCCGAGGAGGTGCGGCGGGCTTTGAATCAAATTTTCATAGTGGCCGAACGGTGGAATTGCAACTTTCCGTGTCCATCACGTGATGTCATTGGGCCCAAAAATAGTTCTTCCCATAGACTTACATTGGGAAAGAAATTGCTGTAAATCAGCGGATACTTTTTTTTTAGGTAAAATAACTCATAGGAATGAATGGGAGCCCGCCTACAACGCTGTATCCAGTTCTCTTTATATATCCATGCGACGGCTCACCATGTTGAGAGCCAGCACGTCATCCCAACTCGTCATATACTGATGCTTTGTCAGACCCCTCGGCGTCACTCTTTTTTTCAGTCGCATCAACAGACATGCTTAATGTTGTTCAGGCAATAAAACCACTACAGTTAGGTTGTGGAAAAACAACATGACTGGGCTTAAAATGACCATGTTTGTACAGCGAAAATTACATTGATCATTGTGAACACAGGACATGAACGAACAGCTGATTGTAACGTGACGCACGGGACACGAATAGCAGTCTCCTGTCGACCTGCGTTTGTTGGACCCATCCACCTCCACTAAGACGCTAAATGTACCTTGTGTGTTGTACGCCAACGGCCATGACAAAGCGTCGGTATTTGACGCCCTGGAAATGCGAGCGGGCTGTGAGAGCCATGTAGAGGCATCAGATAATGCTCTAAATTCTGAATTTAGCACCTTTAAGCTTACTGTAATTTATTTTTTTAGTACAGTAGCCTACAGCTTTTAGCTCAAAGTACAGCCTCGCAGAGCTAGTAGCGTGGCTGTAGAGACTTGTACTATTGTATAGCACTCCCTAATGTTATGCAATAGTACACATTATGCAAAACTACTCCAAACACTACAATACATCCAAATACATACTCGGGCATTCAAAATGTTTTGAATCATGACACCACTGTGAGTGACACATCAGACCCTGAGTTTAATGAATCATAACACCCCTAAACCATTAGTTCCATTTGCATTATTCCAATTTAAAACTGCAAGGGCATTATCATCATGATGAATAATTAAGATAAATTGGTGTTGTCATGCATTTACATTTTTCCTAATTAATTAGGAATTTGATTTAATTTATTGTTTTTATGATTTGATTACCTCTCTCTCTCTCTCTCTGTGTGTGTGTGTGTGTGTGTTTATATTGCAATCTCATTTGTGACATTTAACTGTTGTTTACATGTAATGAAACACTCTCCGAGGCTACAAATAAAACCACAGCATATTGCCCCAGTTTTGAAAAACATCGGCTCCACTGGGACATGCTGCAACATACATAATGCATTCTCTCTCTCAGAGCGAAGTTAGCTAATTAACAGAAACATATAGTCGGCTAATTAGCAGTATGCGAGAGAGCGATTTCTCAAACCTCGGAGGACAGAAAACACTGAAAGTCAGAGAGAAGGATTAAAAGTCATAGCAGGAGACGTAATGGATGGTTTATGATAAAAGGGGCGATGGAGGAAAAGAAGAGCGGACAGGTTCAAAGAGAGACTGTGTCAAAGAGATGAATATTTGATTTAATCTGGGCTCCTTTAGAATATGAATCTATTACTCTGCATGTTTCTCTGTGTGCACCCCAGTTTGTAACAGAAGATCCAGCTCACTGCTTTTGACATCACCTACATTTTCATTGAGAAGCCTATTAAAGCAAACCATCGTGCTTAACGAAAAAGAGGCTCCATGAACTCATAAAATGAACTCAAACCACACAGAGTGTCCTTTCAAAAGTTAAAACCAGAGAGAGAAATCATTAAGATGAGAGGAAAAACTCTAGACACAAGGAAGGCCTCACAACACGAGACAAAAGGAGAACCACATTTTGACAATATGGGGTTAAAGGAATAGTTTGACATTTTGGGAAATATGCTTATTTGTTTCCTTACTGGGATTTATATGAGACGATTGACATCAGCCTCGTGTCTATACTGTAAACATGAAGCTACTATGAGCAACCAGTTAGCATAGCTTAGCATAAAGTCTAAAAACAGCCTGGCTCCATCCAAAGGTAACAAGCATTTCTAAAGAGCCCTGATTAACATGTCACATCTTGTTTGTTTTATTCTGTACAAAAGATTAAAATAAAAATGACGCATTGCGGATACATGAGGTGTTATATGCCGGACTATTGCTGCATTCATGCAATATTGGCGGAATGAACAGGAAAAGCACGCTTTATTCTGACTTGGGAGTGTTCACGTCATTGGGCAACCTCCAGGGTCTGAAAATCACGCCGTTGTCCAGTCTGAGAGTTGTCCGTGTGTTCGTCTTACAATTTTAACGCTTTCATAGTGTTTTTTCAGTTCATGAAAGTTTATTATTATTTTGGTAGCCTAAAAATGTCTTATTCAGCGTTCGGTTGTACTTAGCTCCACCCTCTCGTGTCACTTCTGGTGCCAAAAAACCAAGATGGCGACGGCCAAAAACCAAGGTGGCGACAGTGAAAATGCCGAAGTCGAGGCTTCAAAACGGCACTCCACTAACCAACGGCTGACATCGCGGTGGCTACGTCCACTTCTTATATACAGTCTATGCTTCACACATTTTTCCAAGGTGGTTAGGCCTTTGTGCTAACCTTGTAGTCACACCAGATGAATTGCCTAAATTAGCTCCTTTTGTTGTTACATAATTGTAGCAGTTTGTTACCAAGTGAAACCAAACACAAGCAGCATATAGCATTTATTTTGATGTGACTGCCAGCGGTGGTGAATTTGCAGCAATTCTGCAAACACTTTGTAAGCTTTAGAGATGCTGGTAGGCAAATTTTGAGAGAGTGGAATCAAATCTTATTTAATTCTCTGCAAGATAACAAATAAGAACATTGCCAGGAAATGTCAATATATTGCTTTAGAGATAGGAAGTTAAAGGTGAAATTGTATGTTATTTGTTGTTAGCATTTTTTTCAGTGCTACTCCATTGACACTACCTACCATTTGGCACTATATTGTGATTCCCTTCCTCTTAACTGTGGGTCACGTAGACACAGGTCACCGCAACCGCAACAGTCCTCTTACTGTTTGGATTGCAGTGACCGCATGATAACAAACAAACAGTCTTCCTGGGGGAAAAAAACAGGACAAAAAAGAGGTAGAAATGTCACCGAACTGTGAATATCTACCTCATTAACAGAGGAAGGGGAGCGGAATACAGAGAGACAGGAGAAGAAAAAAGGTTTTGAAGGGAAAGAGATGTAAGTAATTCCTCCAGCCTGATGGTGCACACAGGGAATATGGGAGCAGTGAGTTGTTCAATAATGTATATCGATTTTCTTGATGAGCTCTTTTTTTTTCTTTGAGGATTTGTTGTAAATGGTTATCTGACAGTTTTCTTTATAATACGTGCAGTGTGAATGTATGTATGAATGCCTGTCTCTCTGTCCATCCACCTGTCTGTCTGACGGATTGTTTACTCTTCTAAATGTTTGCTTTTGTGTTTGTACTGTATGTATAAAGTAAAAATGATCAAGTGAAGGGCAACTGTTTGCCCTTATACCAGCTGTAGAGCCTCCAGTTTACTGAAGAATAAAGGATGCAGAAATGTACTTAGCACTTGTGTTCCTAAACGTCCTCATAAAGTTTCAATCAGCCTATATGTTTAAACTGTGGAGGACAAAGCAGGTGTTTAACTGCTGCTGGATTGCTCTGAAAGAGGGATGTTATTGTGGTAGTTTGTGCACCAGAACATTCGTCACATTGGGTTTTGTGAACGGTGCTAGTGTGTTTAACTGTTAAACAACCGTGCACACAGCACCTGCTAACGTGGCTCCCATACTAAAATGTTTAAGCACTGACAACAGCCAGTGATGGTTCGCTGCACCATTTGGGATCATCATTTTTCATTCCGTAAGCTATTTACAGCACTATGCCCCATGTTAATTCATTTTTTTCTACAGATGTTCAACAAAGACAGCAAATTTGTAGACTGTGTCACAAAGGTTGTGAATGTGTATTCTGTGGTTGTTTTGAAGTAGTCATTTTGTTGGTTTTAGCCATGCTAGCAGCATGCAGTAGCTCTATGGATGGCAATGTCTCCACCACTTTGGTCCACACTCAAATAGCCTATCTCAGCAACTACTGGATGAAATTGACATGAATATTTTTTACTGAGCTTCATGGTCCCCAGAGGATGACTCTTACTGACTTTGGTGATCCTATAGCTTTTCCTCTAGCACTACCATGATGTTAATGGTTTGCCATGAGATTTGCTAGCCTTCTGACATTGATGGCTTCCTCAGGAAGAAATGTAAGAAGTGTGGTGATCCCTTAACTTTTAAATGTAATGTAAATCAGATTTCATTGTCACATATTGCATTGTACACAGCACAGCACACAGTGAAATGTAATCTCTGCATTTAACCCATCCTAGTATCAGTAGCTAGTATCAGGTGCCCTTTGCTCAAGGGCACCTCGGCAGTCCTCCGTACTTTGTCCGTGCGGGGACTTGAACCAGTGTCCACACTTCGCACTTGGTCCATGCGGGGACTTGAACCAGTGTCCACACTTCGCACTTGGTCCGTGCGGGGACTTGAACCAGTGTCTACACTTCGTACTTGGTCCGTGCGGGGACTTGAACCAGCGTACCAACCAAATACCTGAAAACTAATAACATTCCCATCAGCCTCAGCTGTTCTTTATGTTTAGTGCTGATTAAATGTTAAATGTTAGCATGCTAACTGAGATAGCCAACATTATACCTGCTAAACATGTTAGCATTCTCAAAGTTAGCATGCTGCTGTTAACATTTACCTCAAAGCATTGCTGTGAATGGACTTGACTTGACTTAACTGTGCCTATAAGTTCAGCCTCACAGAGTTGCTAGCAGGGCTGTAGTCCTTTTATCAAATATTGTACCTTAAACTATTCCGTACCTGGTGTATGCAAGGCCTCTTTTAAAGTTGACATATCGCTAATGAGAATTTACACTTAAAGGTGCAGTGTGTAGGATCTGGTGGCATCTAACGTTGAGGTTGCAGATTGCAACCAGCTAAAACTTCTACCATGTGCCAAGCATGTAGGTCAGTGGCCGATGCGAAAACGTGAATGGCCCTATCTAGAGCCGTGTTTCCTTTGTCCCTTCTGGGATACTGTAGAAACATGGCGGCTGGCTCCGTGAAGAGGACCCGCTCCGTATGTAGATATAAACAGCTCATTCTAAGGTAACAAAAACACAACGACTCTTAGATTCAGGTGATTATACACTAAAGACAACATCCTTAATATTATATTCCATTACTGCTAATAGATCCCCCTAAATGTTACACACTGTTACACAAACCTTTATTACAGATGCCTTTGTGAGCAATTCAGTTACTTCAAAGTGGTGTTTTTCTTGCTTTGTCCACTCCTATATGTGTGTAGGAATGCAATGATGAGAAAATGTTTCATCATGATCACGTTTGAAGGGTTGGCAGGGCTCCATGGTCTGTTTGGATTTTAAATGTCTCGTTCTGTTGTTGCCTCTCTTTCCTCCAGCATGAGACAGAACCTGGGTCGATCCACCCGCTCCATCTATCTGACTCTGGCGTGTCTGTCCCTCGCTCTCCACCTCCTTCTGGCGTTTTTTTGTCTCTCTGTCCTCCAGACAGCCTGCGTCCTTCCCACCTCCTCTTCCTCCTCCTCCATTCCAAGAACAGATACTCAGCACCGTCAGTCCATCTCCCACTCCTCCTCTTCTTCAGCTGCCTCCTCCTCCTCACATAACCTGCCAACGATCCCCCAGAATGAAGAGCATCACAAGCTGAATGCCAACCATAAAGAGAGAGACTCATTCAGTGATGCCACTGAGAGGGAAAAGACACTGATAGGAGGTGGAAAAGTGATTCAAAAGGTTAAGGGCCATTCTAAGCTGGAGGAGCTGTTTAAGCACCCGCTCTACAACCTGCCGAGGCCAGAGCTGCAAGATGATGATTGGCTGCTGAGGGTGAAGGCAAATGAACATGCAAGGGATAGCGAAAGTGAGGAAGAAGAGAGGGAAGACACCATTGATGATGACAGTCAATGGTAAGTGAAATATATGGAGAAAATAGATGAATCAATATGTCAAATATGAACAACAAATCCTCTGGAAAAAACATGTTCTGAATCTGTATTAGCTCTCGTCTAGATTATTGGTTTCTGAATGAATATCGGAAAGTGAAGACAATGCAGAAGTGCCTTAAACCTGCATTATTTCTAATAGCCAGCAGGGGGCGACTCCTCTGGTTGCTAAAAGAAGTCTGTTTGTATAGAGGTCAATGAGAAAATGACCCTACTTCTCACTTGATTTATTACCTCAGTAAACATTGTAAACATGAGTTTATGGTCTCAATCGCTAGTTTCAAGTCTTCTTCAATACAGCATGATGTTCATTTAGTAAATTATGGTACCATTTAGAGTCGAATAGACCATAAAGCAGGGGATGCTTTAGGGCGTGGCTACCTTGTGATTGACAGGTCGCTACCACAGCGTTGTCTGTTCTGGGAGTTGTCCAGTCTGGAAGTTGTCCATGTTTTTGTCTTACAACTTTAACCCTTTCACAGTTTGTTTTCAGTTCATGAAAGTTAATTATAACCTTTTGGTCACCTAAAAATGTCTTATTCAGTGTTTGGTTGTACTTAGCTCCACCCTCTTGTGTCACTTCTGGTTGCAAAAAAACAACATGTCGACGGTCAAAATGCCGTACTCGAGGCCTCAAAACCATAGTCTACAAACCAATGAGTGACTTCACGGTGACTACGTCCACTTCTTAGATATACTTTCAATTTAGCCTCAAAGACTGTCTAACATGGCTGGTTTCAGAATGGACTGTATGTTACTATATATTACTGCTATCCCTGAGTTTCATGAAAAATGTGCCTGAAAAATAACTTGAAGATATTTCCTTTTATCATCTCTTAGCCTTAAGGCTGTTGTTGCTTTGCAAAATGACGTAATGTGTTGCTTTAGTTGCTAAAGTGTTGCTTTGTATAGAACACATTTCAACCCTTCAGTTTGTTTAATATCTCAGAGAAAAACAAACTCTCTGAACTTCAGATTGACTATGACCTTCATTGAACAATTCTGCCTATTTATCACCTCTTCTTCCTCTGCCGAAGGCCGAGTGCCAGTGAGGAGGAGGAAGGCTACGACAAAGTCAGTTGGACGAGCGACACGGAGACCCACCCTCCCTGGCTACGGTTCCACCTGGGCATCTCTCGCTGGGAGCTGTACAACAGGAAGGATCCCAATCTGGCCCAGCTGACTCACTATTTGGCAACGCAACGTGTCCTCAGTGCTGGTGAGCAAACGAGGGGGGCGGGGCTAACAGGTTAGAGGACAGATGGAGGAAAAGACTGAACCAGGGAGAGCCTCCAGAAACAAAGGAGAGACGTAAGAGGAGAGTGCACAGTGGATTACCAGTGATTTTGATACTGTCCCTTTAATCTTTCTATTGCCAGACACACTGGCACACAACATACTGCAGACATGATTCATTAAATAATATCCATGGTCTTCCAAAAACCTGCACAACCCACTCATATGAAAGTATTTAAAGCTGAAGTAGGCGAGATTGGAGCAAATATGATTTTAAAAAAAGTTATTTTTATAAAACAGTCGCTATATCGTGACAGTAGAGCATGAAACAGGGAACCTAAAAAAAATCATGTGCCTCTGTGTCCTCCGGTGCTCCTAATGGCATCTGCAAGATTTCACAGACCGGAGGAAAACAACCAATCAGATCCGAGCTGGAGCCTTGCCGTCTCTGAGCAGCTGTCAATCACTCGCAAACTCCGATCAAACGGTCAAACTAGGCAGCGCTGATCAAATATGAATCAATATTCTGTTACTGTAATGTCTATTTCTCACCTCAAATGTTTTCAGAAACATCTTGTAGTGTACTGTTTAGCTGTCCCTTACAAAAAAAGAAGTATACTTCAAGTTTATTTTATGATATAAACTAAAGTATATGTCGCACCCTTAAACAGACATGACTCCGTCTTCCTTTCGGCAACTTTATTCTTCCCAGTTCTGCATTGAAGTTATCTTTACACGAAGCAATCAGAAACGCTCGCACACATCAGTAAACATGCACGTTCACTCAACGTGACTCTCAACCCATCTCTACTGCATGGACTGATGACATCATATCACTCTGAACTGTGACCTCTCGGTAATAACATAAATCAGATAATATACATAATATTTGCAAAATCGAAATACAATGAGATTAGAATATATTTCTCTTAGAGAACTTAAATCTATTTCAGGTCAATAAAATGTAAATTATAAAATATTTCTCGGTCGCAACATATAGTTCCAAGTATAATCCCAAGTATACTTTATGTTATAAGTATACTAATATCAATGTGCTAGTAGTATACTTGTAAGTGTACTACTTCAATACTTCTTGGGACTAAATTGGCCCACCTGTTTAGAAAAGTATACTTTTAAGTATATATTTTGTACTGCAATTATAATGTGAACTATACTACAAGTAAACTAGGTATACTGTTAGTTTACTAGTTATATACTTGTAGCCCACTTTTTAGTTTATGGAAGTACACTTTAAAGTATACTCTCAGTAAACTACTAGTTTAATAGTTTTTACTGCAAGTATACTTGTACATTTTCTTTAAATGAACTTATAGTACTAAGAAAATACCAAGCACCGCCCACCAGCCGGAACAAACTTTCTCATTTTACAGCTAAACAGTACACTACAAGATGTTTCTGAAAACATTTGAGGCGAGAAATAAGCATTACAGTAACAGAATATTGATTCAAATTTGATCAGCGCTGCCTAGTTTGACCGTTTGATCGGAGTTCGCGAGTGATTGACAGCTGCCTCCTTTGAATGAACAGCCAAGAGGAACTCTCTCTCTCTCTCTCTCTCTCTCTCTCTCTCTGAAATGACCCGTGATTGGCCAAAGTCTCCCGTCATGGGCTAGATTTTTTAAAGCCTGAAAACAGAGCCATGAGGAGGTGCAGAAGTCTAGTTTTCTCTCAGAACACTTGAATTACAATATGCTGAAAGGTTATTATGGAAATTTTGCCCAATGATGCCAAAAACATTTTGCCTACTGCCGCCTTAATTAAGCCATTAACATATTAAAGATCTGGATCTATATTCGGCACCATATTTAGGATGAAGGGATTTTACTGGAACAAGGCTAACTGAGGAGCCAGTTATTAGTTCTAACTATATTTTAATATGCATGACAGTTAAATTAGATGAAATCTTGCTTTTTTCATTTTCAGTGCCGCTATTTATCATACTTACATTATGTTGTCTAGTTGGGTTCAAGGCTACATAAATAAAACAAAGTACTTGACTTCAGAGCTCAACATAGCTCACATTCAAATTGAATTTAGAAACTGAACTTAATCTTTACCCTGAATTGTCCTACAAGTGCTTTAGTTTAGTTCAGTATGATCATTCGGATTCCTCTTGACACATTTACAAAATCCCACACCAGGCTTCTTTCTTATTTTAACTCTATTCCCTTTATACAAACAAGCCAGTCTGTGGGCGAGCCAGAGGCAACACGGCGTTCACTAAAGTTTTCTCTCAGTGAATACAGTAAACTGTGCCAAAGTTCAGATTTAGAACAGCGACGATTACATTTTTAGAAACACACATTCACACAGAGTTACACAATGTGAGATGATAGATCCTCAGGTGCACATAACTTAGGCTCACATTGACGCATGAAAATACTTTTCAGGCGCATTTACACAGAAATAAAAGAGTGAACCCAGGAGGATTCGGCACACACAAAGTGGGTCACAAAAATGAAAGTTTGAAGAAGGTGGGAAAGCAAACATAGAAGGGGCATGTATTGTAGGCCATAAAGTTGTGTAAAATCCTGTGTGCAATGTGAATATCTATAATACATTAATCGGATGGTGGACACAATAACATGAACACTCGTATGCTATATTGCAATCCAAAAAGAAAAATAAATTTATAAAGCTTGTGGTGTTTTTGTTGAGGCCGTGTGCAGATTAAACTGAGTTTAAGAAGCTGTAGTTTGTGCTGTTGGTGTAGTACACTGCATCATACTTTATTGGACTAAACCAGGATTTTTAGAATTTAAACTTACAACACCAACGCATAATACAAAGTGAAGGTTAAGAAGAAAGCGATTGATGTTTCGTAAAAACAGATAATCTTAAATCTGCATCTTTTTTTGATAAATATAATCCTCCCACAAATTTACATTATCTCAACGCCCACTCACCCACACACACATTAACACACACATAACTTCACTTGCATCAACACATGCTCATTTTGTGTTCACTCATCTCAGACACCCTGTTCCCGTCTTCAGCACGCCGCACAATGAATAATGCATTGAGATTTGTGTTCTACGGTGCAGATTAAGCACTAATCTCAGCTACAGGCTGATTTGTTGTGACTGCTTCATCCCTTTTCTTTCATGTTTAACACTCACCGCAACGTACATACCTTTTAGGAGATTCATTTTCTTTTAATCAGACTTCTAAACAGGTATTATAAATAAATATGAGAGCGTTTGATTTATAGCTTTTGAATTATTTACAGGACTTGCTCCTACAAGCATGGCATGCAACAACGAATGCAGTCTCTTCCTCTGAGTGTCTGGGACCTTTTAAAGGGATAGTTCAGGTGTTTTGAAGTGGGGTTGTATGAAGTACTTATCCATAGTCAGTGTATTACCTACAGTAGATGACGGTCGGCATGTCTCCACTTTGGAGAAACAGACAGGAGTTACCGCATGGAAGCAAAGCGATGTACTGCTGTGGACGGGGCCGACAGTAAGGCGCCTAAAAGAAAGGCTCACCTTAAATAATCTATCAGTTTAAGTGTACGCTATATTTAGAATATTTTTCACCGCTTTACCATGCCGTCAGACAGCCCTTTCCGACAGGGAACTGAAGCCATTGTATCCATCTAAGCTCTCTTCAAAGCCACCAGACTCCATTGAAAAAACCTTTAATTTTACCTCGCCGAACGCGGGGGTTGCTGGTCTACCGCAGCCTTGATCGGTTAGTTTGTTTATGTTATTGTATGACTTTGGTGATTCTGAATTAACCAAAGTCACACAATAACACAAACAAACTAACCGATCGAGGCCGCCGTAGACCAGCAACTCCCGTAAAATTACTTTTTTTTTTCAATAGAGGCTGGTTGCTTTGGCGAGAGCGTAGATGAATACAACAGCTTCAGTTCCCTGTCGGAAACGTAGACTGTATAGCTGTTTCACGGCAAGTTAAACCGGCAAAAATACTCTAAATGTAGCATACACTTAAACTGACATAGATTTTTTCTTTTCTTTTAGGTGACAAAAATATGTTTTTCTGCAGTCATCTACTGTAGGTAATACACTGACTATGGATACCTCATACAACCCCACTTCAAAACACTCAAACTATCCCTTTAACATTTACTTGACAGAAAACATGCTTTGATTTGACTCATTGCCTGCAGGTTTCAAATGAGGGTGAGGTGGCTCGTGCTTTTTTTTTGGATGAAATACTCCAAACGTGCCTCAATGTCCAATTTACAGATATATGGTAAAACTGCTACCAAACATTCACAAGAGACCTTCAAGATGACAATTCATGCATGTTGTCTTACTTTAAAGATGCATTATGGGAGCATAAAACTGCTAATAAATGCTGCATAAAACTGATTAAATCAATTTCATTAAGTATTTTATCCAGGTTTGACTGCAGTAATGTACCACATGGAGGGATTAGTGGCAGTTGGTGGTTTAACTATGTAATAGGCCACCATGTGGAGAAACAGGTGAACTGCACTGCATTGAACATATACCCAGTGATGTCCTCATATAACCCTTACACATCTTTTTTAAAAATATAATATGCAAGTTTGTGTTTATTGCAGTTTTAAAGGAATAATTTGGGTGTTTTGAAGTGGGGCTGGCGAGGTACTTATCCATAGTCTGTTTTTTTCCTACAGTAGATGACGGTCGGCACGACCCCAGTTTGGGGAAGCAGACAGGAGTTACCACACGGAACCAAACCAATGTACTGTTGTGGACGGGGCCGGCAGCAAAACATATTTTAGCCACTTAAAAACAAGGCCCACCTAAAAAATCAATATCAGTTTAAGTGTACGCTATATTCAGAATATTTTCAGCGCTTTACCTTGCTGGAGACAGCTATACAGTCTATGTTTTCAACGGGGAACTGAAGCTGTTATCTATTCTCTCGCCACAGCAACCAGATTCCATTGAAAAAAACAGTAATTTTACCTCGCAGAAGGCAGCGGTAGTCCAGCAACTCCCATGTTCTGCGGGGGTAAAATTACATTTTTTTACAATGGACTCTGTTGGCTTTGGTGAGAGCATAGATGGATACAACAGCTTCAGTTCTGCGTCGTAAAGGGCTGTCTGATGGTAAGGTAAAGCAGTGAAAATATTTGAAATATCGCGTACACTTAAACTGATATTGATATTTTTTAGGTGAGTCTTTCTTTTAGGGTGGCTAAAATACGTTTTGCTGACGGCCCCGTCCACAGCAGCACATTGTTTTGCTCCTGTGCTGGTACTCCTGTCTGTGTCTCCAAACTGGGGGCGTGCCCACCATCATCTACTGTAAGTAATACACTTACTATGGATAAGTACCTCATATAACCCCACTTCAAAACACCTGAACTATCCCTTTAACATGCTCTCAATATTCACTTCATATATTTTCAGCTCAGAAGACAGGAGGTACCCAGCTCAAACTGCTCCTATCGTTCCCAAACTACGGACAAGCTCTGCTGAAACCCATGAAGTAAGATGCCACTAACTGTCCTGATACTGACTGACTGAAAATAGAAATGACTGTTGCTCCGGTTCAGTTATGGGGACTGCTGAATCGCAACTGGAGGTCAATCCAATCCAATCCAATCCAAATTTATTTATAAAGCACATTTAAAAACAACAAAAGCTGACCAAAGTGCTGTACAATTATACATAAAAAACATAAAAACAACACAATAAAACAATAAGACCAACTTAAAACCAACAGGACATTAAAATAATAAAAGCGTTAAGATCAATAGGAAAGGAAAAAGGATTAAAATAGTCAACTCTCATGCCGAGCCAAAAGCCAAGGGATAAAAGTGCGTTTTGAGGTTTGGCAGTGTGGGGGACAGCCGAACATGTGGAGGCAGAGCGTTCCAGAGCTTTGGAGCTGCAACTGCAAAGGCTCGGTCACCCGTGAACTTCAACCTAGACTCGGGACAGTCAGAAGCAACTGGTCTGTGGATCTGAGTGTCCTTGATAAAAGATGTGGTTTTAAAAGATCAGAGAGATAGGTCAGAGCTTGCCCATTTAATGATTTATATGTTAATAATAAAATCTTAAAATCAATCCTAAAACACACAGGGAGCCAGTGAAGTGAAGCCAGAATCGGGGAGATGTGCTAACGTTTACGTGTACCAGTTAAAAGACGAGCTGCCGCGTTCTGAACGAGCTGCAGGCGAGACAAAGAAGCTTACCTAACACCAACGTAAAGTGAATTCCAATAATCAAGACGTGTGGTGATAAAAGCATGTACATTCCTGTTTTTTGTGTGTTTTTGTCACACAGACAATCCAGAGACGCAGAGACGGATGTAAACCTCTTCTACTTCTCCGACTTTGAAAGACACAATGCAGAGATTGCAGCCTTTCACCTTGACAGGTACAGAGCATCCGTGTCAGCAGGAAGCAGGCGTCCTGCTGGGTGGATGGAGCATTCTGTAACCACCAGGGTCACTGGCCAAACACTGGAATTACTCTTTCATGAAGCTGCTGTACAGCTTGTAGGGATATACAAGTAAATAGAAAAGAATAATAGTGTTTTACTCTTCTACTTTTGTTTTTTTTCTTCACCCTATAGTTTTCTTTCTTTTTCAGATTGTTGGGCTTTAACAGGATCCCTCCAGTGGTCGGTCGACTCATCAATGTCACCTCAGAGATCAGAGAGATTACCACTGACCACAGGCTGTCACGGACCTTCTTCACTTCCCCTGGTATGTGTGTGCATGCATTTAGGTCAGTATGTGCCTGCACAAACCTCCACCTGCACTACTTTGTAACACCAAACATTATCACATAGTCCGACCACTAAACTCCAGCTTTTGTCTCTCTGGCTCTATAGCGGGGAACGTGTGTTTCTATGGCCAGTGTGAGTACTACTGCTCATCAGAGCACCCAGTGTGCGGTCAGCCACATGCGCTGGAGGTCTCCCTGGCTGCCATGCTGCCTGACCTCACCCTAGCTCCCCGCAGGTCCTGGAGGTCACCATGGAGACGCTCCTATAGCCGCACCAAGCTAGCAAAGTGGGTACACTGTTGTTTAAAGGATTCAATAATGAAATTAATCTCATGACTAATGTTTACAGAATATGTATTATACATTGATAGATTGATCTGAACCATAGACTGTATATAAGAAGTGGACGTATAGTCACAGTGACGTCACCCATTGGTTTTTATGGACTGCCGTTTTGAAGCCTCGAGTTTGGCATTTTGGCCGTCGCCATCTTGGTATTTGGCTGTCGCCAGCTTTGTTTCTGGCTGTCGCCATCTTTGTTTTTTCGCAACCAGAGGTGATATGAGAGGGTGAAGTACAACCGAACGCTGAATAAGGCATTTTTAGGCGACCAAAAATGTTACAATTAACTTTCATGACCAGAAAACACACTGTGAAAGGGTTAGAGTTCTAAGACAAAAACACGGACAATTCCCAGACCGGACAACGCCGTGGTAGCGACCTGTCAATCACAAGGTAGCCACGCCCTAAAGCATACCCTGCTTTATGGTCTATTTGAATCTAAATGGGACCATAATTTACTAAATGAACATCATGCTGTATTGAAGAAGACTTGAAACTAGAGATAGAGGTAATAAATCAAGTGAGAAGTAGGCTCATTTTCTCATAGACTTCTATTCAATCAGACTTCTTTTTGCAACCAGAGGAGTCGCCCCCTGCTGGCTATTAGAAAGAATGCAACTTTAAGGCACTTCCGCATTAGCTTCACATATTAGACCCAGAGGTTACCCACAGATTTCAACAGAAAACAGCCCTGCAATAATCACCATCTTTATTTTATCCACCTGTATTTATAGACTTGGTGTTGGGCAGAATATTGGAAACACCTCAATCTGTTTTAAACGTTACAGATTGTAATGTTTCTACCTTGTTGCTGGAGTTTACAGTTGAGCTGAGTATATGTAAAAGTCTTCACTGCCATCCGGTGGTCTAAATGAAGAACTGCAATACAACATTAAATATGTGCCTAAAATACACTAACACACTGTTATTTTAATCGATATAAAATCAGTACTATAACTCATTATAAGGTAATCATTACAAACAATAAGAGTATCAGTACTTTTTTTTTACACACCCTGTGGAGTGAAACCCTGTTGGAGGACCAACGACAACATTTTTAAAAATTGTGGACACATTTTTCCTGTGTCTTTGAAGGCCTGTGATTCACAACAAAGCATTGATGAACTAACAACGTTACTGAACTGACTACCAATAGATCAGCCCACAGTCTGAAGCGTCATCCTGCTTTCCTGCTCAGCTCAAGTGGATTATTTTAACAACGTTATGCACAAAGTTTGTCATATTCTCTCTCCGAGGTCCTGATCCTGGGACCCCCCCAGACAGGCGGGCAGGGCTGCAGGATCTGTCCGAGGTGCTCAAACTGATGTGCAGGATTTGATTTGATTGATTTGGCAACAAATGATGCTGTTATTGTGGCATTTATAGGTATTTTGTATTATTTTGATCGTCTTTTTCCTTATATCAGGCTGCGGCTCTGTAACCAACCTGAGCTTATTTGAATTAGCACCTCATTGTCAGTCGGACCAAAAGACACTGAAGCATGCTGTATATTGCCTCAATAGATACTCAGTATCTTCACCCTAATGCATTGTAAACTCAATCAACCTACATTAAAAGTCTCAGATAAACTTAAGTCCGAAAGGTTAAATAAATTCCATTGAGAGAAAGTTTGAATAGTTAGCATTAGCCACCAAGGCTAAGTAGATAAAAAAAAAGGCAAAAAATCCTGTTTAACAGTAACAAAATGGACATTCGAACAGTATCTATTTTCTTCTACTTTAATTTGTACTGTTGTTCCCAGGTGGGAGAAGGAGCTGGCCTACTGCGACACGGTGAAACAGACGCCTCCTTACGACCACGGCACCAGACTGGTGGACCTCATAGACATGGCTGTACTGGACTTCCTCATGAGTCAGTCTCTACAGTTTAAACTTGTCAGTTGGTTTGCAACATACGGGGGCTTACAGGCAGTGTAGTGGGGGTCATTGACCTCTTTTTTCTCCTTTAAAGAGGACCTATTATGCTCATTTTCAGGTGCATAGGCCTACTTATTGTATTATATTTTCTACTTGAACATGTTTACATGCTTAATGTTCAAAAAAACGCTTTACTTTTTCACCCTTTGTCTGAAAGGCTCTGTTTTTAGCTCCTGAAAAGCTCTGTCTGCTCTGATTGGTCAACCGAACCAAACTCTTCGGACTCCGCTCCAGCTCCGCCCTAACTAGCTTTGTTTGCGGGTGTGCCAAACTAGCCGTCAGGCAGGTCTTATGCAAATGTGTTACTTGGTGACATCACCATGTTATGGAAGAAAAGGCGGGACTTCAATCAAGGCGTTTCAGGCAGTTCAGGAGCAGCGTTTCTGTGGGGGAGAGTTAGTCACTTTGTCGTGGTATTTGTGCTCTATAACTTTTGAAGACTGTTCGTACATGCACAAAAAACTCTATAACGCACTAAAGCAAAGGGAAGGAGGTAGTAAAAAACATTCAAAATGGGTAAATAAATTAGTAAACAAGAGTATTATCTCCAATGTTAATGCACTTAGGATGTTATCGTGAATTTGTATCAGTATATGCCATTATTAACTTTATGTGTCTACAAAAATGTCTCTGATATAATCTAAATTAACGTCAATGTTTTTCATTTGAAGGCAACATGGACAGACATCACTATGAGACGTTTGAGAAGTTTGGCAACAAGACTTTTCTGCTGCATCTGGATAGCGGACGGGCGTGAGTACCACGAACATCTGATGACAACAACAAACATAGGCTATAGTATAACTTATACCTGACAGCCAAATAAGTAAAGTAACATTATATTTATACTTTCTCCTGACTGAAATGTTGTTGATAATGTTTTCCAGGTTTGGGCGTCACTCTCGGGATGAGCCATCTATTCTAGCTCCTTTACAACAATGTTGCAGGTAAAACAAAACAAAAACCTGTCTGTTTCAATGAGTGACCAGCACACTTAACAATGAGAGATGATGGGTGAAATAAATAGTCAGAAAGTAGTGGATAAAGTTGCAAGGTGTAGTACAGAATACATTTAATTCAGAAGATGTTGACATATACAATTAAAGGACCCAGAGAGGGTAAAATTCTGGCTTATGTGGGTGTCAATATTTCTTTTAAGAGAGAATAGGGGTACACTTCATGTCAAACCCTCCCCTGAGCTAATGAGATACGTCGACGTCATTATAGGCGGTCCCCCTTTCCTGATGATGTGGCAGCCTGTGATTGGACGCGGATTAGTCACACCTGTCAAAATGAGTTTGACATGAAGTGTAACCCTATTCTCTCTCTTTTAATCTTGCTCTCCACCCACCTTTGTAGGATCCGTCGCTCCACCCTCCTCCGCTTGCGTCTTTTGTCCCTCCCTGGCTTCCGTCTGAGTGATGTCATGCGGGAGTCGCTGGTCCAGGATCCTCTGGCAGGCGTGGCCCCCCTCCTCTCTGAACCACACCTTTCTGCTCTGGACCGGCGCCTCACAGCTGTCCTACAGGTGGTGCAGGCCTGTCAGGAACACCACGCAGATGTCATTTACAACGACCTGGAAGGATACGATCAAGAGTACGATCAACAGCCTGACTGAGGGGAAAAAAAACAATAAGTGATAGGCCTATATTTGTCTCATACTGTATATCTGTGTGCATATTATTTTGTCACTAGTCTGCGTATGAATGCTTGATATCATTAAAGATGCTAAATGCAATATTGGGAGCATTTCTATTGCCTCCACACGACTCTCAACATGGCGACGGCTAAGATGCTAACAGTGAAAACAACAACTCTGTGCTGACAGAGCTAACGGTGTTAACCTGGGGGAGGTGTGGGGGGGGGCACTGGAGCGTGCGTGCTACGCTTCCGCAATGGCGGCGTCAGTCGGGACAGCGTTATCATTTGTAACCGCCGTATGAGCGCAGTGCAGAGAGGCAGGGATGCTCTGATTACAACACATACAGAGGGATTGTGACTTCATTCTCTGCTCAGGTGGACATTACTCCTCTATATCTTTACATAGACAATAGTTGTTTGCTGCTATGCTCTGGATATCTTATAGAGTGCCTTTACCGTCAAAGCTGGTGAAAAGGTAGCCAAAGATTGATAACAGTTCAAATAAAGATATATATATTTTTCTCCAATGCATATCATTGCATTTCGAAGATTTTTGCAGATGTATTTTGCTTGCCATATTTAATAAGAAAAAGGCAAAAAAATTTAGAAAAATCCCCCAAAAAAATCTTTTTTTTAGATTAACCTTTAATCCTCTGGGGGCCCTCAGAATGTATTAGGCGCTGACCCCCAGGTTGGGAGCCACTGATTTATGATACATACTGTATGTAGGATGAAAGTGAGTATAGAACTGAAGTAGTATAAAAAACTGAATGACTTAGTGTGACTATCTCCTGTTCTGCTGAGCACTATATACTGTAGATAGATAGATAGATAGATTGATAGATAGATATATAGATAGATAGTAACTTTATTGATCCCGAGGGAAATTTAAGTTTCCAGCATCACAGTTCCATAGTGCAAAACATGTTAGTAAAAAGGCAGTAAAAAAGTTAGTAGTCTTACTTTTTTTTTTTTTTAAAGTGAATATAGTGCAGAAGAGATTGTTAAAAATTAGTATAGTGCAGGGTAACATCTGTGATACAAGACTATTAAAAAATCTTTATATAAGTATAGTATAAATATATGTTTGTTTATGTTAATAATAAGACAAAAACATGCTAATAAAAGAGGATCTCTCTCTGTGGTGGATGATGATGCCCCCTGCAGCCACTGACCAGAACTGAAACTTTGCCAACAGAAAATTTTTGACTCTCACTTTCTAAACGTCACTAGATGGAGGAGGAGGGACCGTCCAGGAGGCCAGGAGGAGCCCACTGCTGCTGAGAAGAGGAACTGAGAAAACATTAGTAGGTAGATCCACGAGAGAAACTTCTACTGGACATGGAAACACTTCCTTCCGCTTAGTTTTAAATCTGCTGCTGACTGTGATTTCTGACACACTGCAGTGAACTTTGGTGCTCATTATTTAGCTTGTGTGTTCAAATCCTGTCGAGCAGCAGCAGGACAGTTCAGTGCAAAGGGAATTACTGCATGAGAGAGAGGGAGCCTCTCTAAAGCACTTCATTTAGCGCCATAGTTTGGATGCAACATCTGTAGGCATCTGGAGCAGTCCTGGTCTCTCTTTGGGTGTGTTTTTGTGCAGAGGATCTCTGGGTTGAAGTCGCCCACCACCGATGGACCCGATGGACTGGCTGGAGAAGGACGAACTGCTGCGGTTCTTCCACCGTCATAAAACCGAGATGTCCTTAATGGAGAACCCGCACACGTTCCTCAGCCAGTTGCGGGACCACGACCTGGTCCCAGAGGACCACTACAAGGTGAGGAACTGTTACTAGGAATCTGTTATTATGCTATACCCTCCTCACCCACTCTCTCCCCCTCCTCATACACGGTCCCGTCTGGATGAAGTAGGCGCCGGACAGGAGAGAGCGCGGGAATAGGAAGCGACACATGTCCTAGTAGTGTAGTAGTAGAGGGGAGGAGGACTGGGAATGAAACATTGAAGTGTAGTTTTTGACTCACAACCGAGGGCAGGATACAGCTCTCTTCACTGGATGACAGACACTTCCTGTCAGCCCCATTTTTCCGGAAGTAAACCTTCTTGCACAGGGCCGTATGCAGGCTTTTCAAGGTCCAACAACTGAGCCTGCAAGGGGGGCTCAGGGCAAAATTCAGGTATTTGAAAAAAATGCATTTTAAGGGGAGACACCCAAAGTGAGCTTTAACTAATATAATAGATCTCACCATGAAACTTTCCCCAGTTACATTACATGAAGTACATTGACTTACGTTAAGTCAGTTATTTTTTGTATCGGAAGTTTTTTTTTTTTAAATTTTATGTTTAAATATGCAAATGAGGCATTAACTAATGTTAACTTTTGGTAAATTTAGGAGAAATGTTCAGATGTAAAGAGAAAAATTGTAGTAAAATAAACACCTAAATTTGTGTTTTGGATGTTTTCTTTCCAATAGTCTGAACGAAGGAGAACAAATAAATGAATAAATATATAAATTCATTTTTATCTTTGTATTAATTCCCTTATTTATTTACCCTTCTGTTTAATTGTCCCTTTTATTTCTTTATGTATTTATTTTTATTAATATTTAAGTTTATGTATTTATTTTTGCATTTATTTTATATATATTTTTTATGTATTTATTTAATTATGAATTTATGCAAAACAATGTTTTGCATAAATTAACCATGTCAGTAGGCAGTAGCATAAATGATTTGTGTGATGAAAATCAGGTTAAATGTTGCAATGAATGATCCACACTACTACTAATGTTGACAATATTTAATTAAGGTGTTCCAGTAAAGGGAAACTCACACTACAGACACACCGTTGAAATCTTTCTCTGTGACTTCTAAGGAAGTCGAAGAAACTTCACTCAGGTCCAATTTGAAGAAAGAATCTTTACCTCAGAGACAACACTGATGATTTAGGGTCACATTCATGCCAGCATGAAGAAAAGGACAACACACGATGGAGCAGTCTCTCTGTCTCTTTCTTTCTTGTCTCTATCTCTGTCCTGCACCCTGATAGCGGGGACTTTTAAACAATCTGTTGTTAGTGATAACCAAATGGTGAGGAGACTAATGATGGGACAATACACGTCTGGCTTTATAATGCAAATTGAGTCTGGGAGTGGCCAGGATGACACAATTCACATCGCAGTGTTACTTTGTTGTCCTTTCTTACCATGTTGTCACGCCCTGTTTATACCTGGCATTAACATGCCTTTTGGGCAGTGGTGGAAAGTAGCTAAGTACATTTACTCAAGTACTGTGCTTGCGTACACGTTTGAGGTACTTATTCTTTATTTGAGTATTACCATTTTGTGTTACTTTATACTTCTACTCCACTACATCTCAGAGGCAAATATTGTACTTTTTACTCCAATACATTTATTTAAAAGCTTTGGTTACTACTTACTTTGCAGATTTTTGATTCTCAATACAAAATATAAATCAACAAATAAATTAAGATAAATTATTATGGATTAAGCAACCCATTAATATATAAAGTACTCACAATTAGCTCCACTTTTACCGGCTCAAACATTAAAGTGATGAGCGCATTAATGCATCAATAATTATAGTCCAATAATATAATACACATCATTCTGCAATGAGCCATTCGGCATAATGACTACTTTTACTTTTAGTACTTTAAGTATATTTTGATGCTAATACTTTAGAGTATTTTTACGCTGTGGTATTGCTACTTTTACTTAACTTAGCTACTTTTACTAAACGATCTGAGTATTCATGAAAAACGTGTATAAGTTAGGCTACTGTAGAATCATTAAACCCTCATTTTCCCCATACTTGTGTGTATGTGCAGAAGGTGAGTCGCATGAAGAGTAAAGACAACATTAAGAAAGGTCTTTATGGGATTCTGGACTGGTTGGAGAATGAACGATCGCAGAGCATCAAAGATTTCTGGAGGTGCGTCTTCAGGGAGACCATCCTGAACCAGTACCCAACCCTGCGAGAGCTGCGCAACAGCCTCATGGACGGTCAGTCTTTTCTAATGATTGTGATTCTGCTTACTCTGTTTATGTTCTCTTTGCTTGTGAATAATGTATTTTATATAATAGTATGTTAGTATGCCGTTTTGAACACAGCCTAAGACTTCTCTCATCATTCTTTCACTGCCATTTGTCCATGATGTGTGTACTTGATATTTACTGTATCCATGGGCATCCATTTAAATTGCAGGGTCTTTCCATTTTGAAACACAAGAGCCCGAGACGGTGGAAACGGAAGAGACGGACGAGGGGAAAAGGAAGGATCTTTCAGATGACGAGGAGGGGGAGGAGAATCAAGCGAGCTCAGTGAAAAAGAAGAGAAAACTGAGAAGTGAAAAGAGCGTGTGCGATGATGAGGAAGAGCAGGCCGGTCCATCATCTCGCTTGTCTCTAAGGAAAAAGTCCAAAAAAATATCCTTCTGTAAGTCACCTCCTTCTTATGCTTTACTTTTCTTAACATGACTGTATACATTACTTGAAAGTTTCACTGCTGAAAAATGCACTCTCTAAATTACATTTCTCTGTATGTCTCAAATCTCATTTGGAACAAATGAGTCAACATATATATTATTTTTTATTTTCCAGCCTCTCCCCTGAAGAAGGGAGAGAAGAACGACATTTGGACCTGGACCATGTTTAAGCACCAGTTCCCTGTGACCTGTGGACAGAAGGAGGGGATACTGAACAGAGACAGACTGGCTAAAGGTAAGTAAAACCAGTGGGCTACCTCCGGGTCTGAGTAGTGAAGCCAATGTGGAAGTGCCTTAAACTTGCATTCTTTCTAATAGCCAGCAGGAGGCGACTCCTCTGGTTGCTAAAAGAAGTCAGATTGTATAGAAGTCTATGAGAAAATGAGCCTACTTCTCACTTGATTTATTACCTCAGTAAACATTGTAAACATGAGTTTATGGTCTCAATCGCTAGTTTCAAGTCTTCTTCAATACGACATGATGTTCATTTAGTAAATTACGGTCCCGTTTATAGTCAAATAGACCATAAAGCAGGGTATGCTTTAGGGCAGGGCTTCCTTGTGATTGACAGGTTGCTACCACAGCTTTGTCCGGTCTGGGAGTTGTCCGTGTTTTTGTCTTACAACTTTAAAGCTTTCACAGTGTGTTTTCAGTTCATGAAAGTTAATTATAACCTTTTTGGTCGCCTAAAAATTCAGCGTTCAGTTGTACTTAGCTCCACCCTCTCGTGTCACTTCTGGTTGCTAAAAACCAAGATGGCGACGGCCAAAATGACGAACTCGAGGCTTCAAAACAGCAGTCCACAAACCAATGGGTGATGTCACAGTGACTGCGTCCACTTCTTATACACAGTCTATGACTCAATGACTGAATCTGATGAAAAAGAAATACTATCTTCATTGTCAAAACACAAAAAAAGTGAATTAGGACCAGGCTTAGAGATATTTAAAGAGGACCTCTTATGCTCATTTTCAGCTGCATGCTTGTATTTTGGGTTTCTACTAGAACATGTTTTCCTGCTTTAATGTTCAAAAAACTTTTTTTCTCATACCGACTGTGCTGCAGCACCTCTTTTCACCCTCTGTCTGAAGCTACTCCCCCCCTCTCAAAAAGCCCAGTCTGATCTGATTGGTCAGCTGGCCCACTCTGTTGTGATTGGTCAACCGAACCAAACTCTTCGGACTCCGCTCCAGCTCCGCTCTAACTAGCTTTGTTTGAGGGCGTGCCAATCTAGGCACTAGGCAGGTATCATGCAAATGTGTTACTTGGTGACATCACCACGTTACGGAAGAAAAGGCAGTGTTTCTGTGGGGGAGAGTAACTCCCTTTGGCGTGACCTTTGGGCTTTGTAACTTTGCAGACCTTTTACATGCACAAAAAACTATATAACACAATAAAGGAAATGGAAAAAGCATAATAGGTCCTCTTTAATCAGATTTTATTGAATATAATTTCTTATATAAAAACATTGAAAAATGAAACTTCTCACATCTGATTCTGACAGGGGACAGCAGGTGATTAATGGTTGACATTAACACATCCCCAATACTCTGAATGTTTCAGGGGAGAAGTGCATTGCGGTCGGGAAACAGTGGTTTACTCCCAATGAATTTCAGAGGTATGCGGGAAGGAAGAGCTGCAAGAACTGGAAGTGGAGCATTCGATGTAAGGACACCTCCCTGGGAAAACTTATAGAGGTTTGTTGAAAAGTAAATTTGGAATATACACATGGAACAAGACTGTGTGACGTCATGACTTGCTTTTCTTTAACATCGGCCATGTTAGCGTCCCTCGTCAGATCACTTCACACGTAGTTTGTTGTGAAAATCGATTTATTTTCTATTTTTTTTTTTTTTTTTTATCCCACTGCAGGAAGGTCACCTGAAAGCAGCAAGTTACAGAGGAGGGTTTAAAAAGGTAAAAACAAAAATAAATCAATAAATCAATTCTGACTTTGTAGAATATCTTCTTGTTGTTAGTGATCCTGATCCTTTTTTCTTCTTCTTCTTCCTGCTAGGCCAAGAAATCTCTGTTCCCATCTGGTGATGCAGTTATAGGTTCGTTGTATTAGTGCAAAACTCAGATTTTTAAACTACAGGAGTATACATGGAGTATTTCTGTTAGCTTAAGAGAAAGTGCTGCTTCCCCGCAAGCTATTACAAGATCTATCTATCTAATCTAATTTGTTTCCATCCAAGTCAGCATCTATGACGTTTAGAGTTTTAAGTTTACATATTTGAGAAAAAACAGGCAGAGTGGGCTTCTTAAAGCTGCAGTCGGGAACTTTGAGCAAATATGATAAAAAGTCATTTTTAAAAAACTGTCACTATATCCTGAGAGTAGTGCATAAGAAAGATAATCTGTGAAAAAAATCATGTTCCTCTGCCTCCTCCTGTGCTCCTAATGGAATTTGCAAGATTTCAACATGCTCGAAAGAAAACAGCCAACCAGAGCCGAGCAGTGTCTAAAAGCAGATGTCAATCACTGCTCATGAAACTCGCGAACTCCGATCGAACGGTCAAACTAGGCAGCGCTGATCAAATATGAATCAACATTCTGTTACTGTAATGCCTATTTCCCGCCTCAAATGATTTGAGAATCATCTTGTAGTGTACTGTTGATCTGTAAAACTAGAACGTTTGCTCCGACCGGTGGGCGGTGTTTCGTTTTGGCTCGACTGTTTTCAACATGGCTGCTACAAGATGTTTCTGAAACATTTTACGCAAGAAATAGGCATTACAGTAACAGAATATTGATTAATATTTGATCAGCGCTGCCTAGTTTGACTGCTTGATTTGAGTTTGCAAGTTTCGCAAGCAGTGATTGGTTGTTTTCCTTTGGGTGCAGTGAAATATTTGAATGCCATTAGGAGCACGAGGAGGGGGTGGAGGAACATGATTTTTTCACAGATTATCTGTGTCATGCGTTACTGTCAGGATATAGTGACAGTTTTATAAAATGAACGTCTTATCATATTTGCTCAAAGTTACTGACTGCATCTTTAACTGCTAAAGGAGGATAAATTATTGATATACTGTATATAAGCAACGGGAAAGTGGCTACTCACCTCCTCCCTGCTTTTAGTGTCTGAGGACGATGAAGATGAAGATGAGGACTGTGACCAGGACAAGGAAGACCAGGTTTCCTCAAGCAGCAAAGAAAGTTCCACGGCTGTCACAGGTGCTGGTTTCTACAAAGTGATATTCAGGGTTGAAACACATTTATGCTAACAATATATCCCAGTATCATAGCAATGGTTATGTTAATCACACTTTCCACATGTCCTTTACAGATGAAGAAGGAGAGGAACAGCCTGAGCAGCAGACAGAAGCCAGCCGTGACAGCGGCAGGAAGGTGTTTAAAGTCATATGTGGAGCTTTAGCCGGGACCTTACACAAGAAACGGTTCGCATCAGGTAACTACATCTTACTGTACACAAAAAGCTAAATATGTGTAATGACATGTGTACTAACCAACTGAACCAAGTAAAATGGGTCTCCTCTAAACTGGCTTTCGCCACCAGGGACTCGTGGGAAGAGTATTCGTACTGAGACGAGCTGGATGAGCCCAGAGGAGTTCATCAAGGAGGCGTCATGTCCGACAGATGCCTCCTGGAGGAAAGACATCACGTACGAAGGGGAACCACTCAGTGTCCTCTTAGAGGTAATTTGCTGTCATTACAGTCCACTGATAGCATCCGGAATTATTAACTGTGCATCTTTGTGCGTTTGTGTGATGCAATCTGAGAGAGAGAAAGTTAATCCTTAAGATTTCAGCCCTTTTTGATTTGGTGACACCTGTGGCTACCATGGTAACAGCAAGTGTGGTTTAAAGGGGACCTATTATATATTATATTATTTTCAGGTGCATATTGGGTTTCTACTAGAACATGTTTACAAGCTGTACTGTTCTCATATCGGCTGTGCTGCAGCACCTCTTTTCACCCTCTGTTTGAGCTCTTAATTTAATCAGTGCTAGAATGGCGGACTCCGCCACTATGAATAAAAACTACTATATAGAGAGATAATTACAGAATAAACTCACACCAGCTGTGACCGCTCCATCCTTCTCGCGGCGATTGCCTCATTAACGTTATGGTTCTCTTAAAGCATTGGGTTTAAATCTGAAATATTTCCAAATAGGCGCGTTTTATTTTCGCTTTGACACCAAATCCTCCGCCATCTCACAGTCCGTCAACTCTCTCGTCCCGTGTGTGTGTCTGAGCTGACTCCTTAAGATGTATTCACTTTCAGATTGTAGCGTCCGTTATCCGACTATCTATTGATAACACGGCGCTGATACGCCAAAATGAACTAAATGGGTTTTATTTCTGTAAAAAAGTGAAACGACGGTGGGTACGTAATGTAATCGGTGTGTGCCCGACCACCGTGTAACACCGGTAACACACCAGTTTTGTGACTGCATATTACACGGTCGCGGTGTCAAAATCTGTCCACAGCCAGAAATAAAAACACCTGGCAAAGTACTTAAAACCTCCTCTGTGGTAGTTCCTGCTATAGTAGGAACCACATTTTGCCATGATGACTCACGCACACAAAAGGTGAAAACAACACAAGCGTTGCTGTCACAGCTGGCAAAAAAGAAAATGTGAGGTTATTTAATTTACAGAGCCGAGAAATACTAGCATCTGATTTAGAAACAAATCAAAGCATTGGAGACAGAAATATGTATACACAGATTAAGTCAACTATGTCATTAGTGATGCAGTTTCATGAAATTGTGTGTCAGCTCTGATTTGTCTATTTCAGGCGAAGATCTTGAGGATCCACTCACTGCTGTGTACCTGCAGACATTGCAAACCAGATAGTACCGACCTGGTAAGTTTGTTCATCAGTCAGTTTTCCCTCATTCCACATTCATCTTTGTTCTGCATAAACAATGTGATGACCAAAACCTGTGTCTCTCACTATGAGCTGCAGTATATTATTATGAACAAGGAATCTTTTTCTCTCAGATGCAACATGTAATTGAACTGTGTGTAATCGGAGTTGCTGTCATGTCCGTCTTGGCAGGAGAGTCAGAAAAACGATGACGAGTGCAGCATCTGTAAAACTGAAGAAGAAGAAGAGTTGGTGGTGTGCGATCACTGCCCTCGCTCCTTCCACCAGAAATGTCACCTGCCTCATTTAGAAGACACCATTTTAGGGTGAGTGTTCATCAAACCCAGAGATTAAGATGCTGCTTTTTGAAATTTAAAGCTACATTTATCAATATTTTTATGTGAACAATCCATCAAATGACTACGTGTGAGAGATATTGTTTATAGTGATGAACCCACAGAAAATTATCACCTGACTCTGCAGTTCCCCTGAGCTCTAATGACCAATTTAGCGTCTTTTAGCTCTTTGTTTTTATGCCTCCGCCCCGGCAACAGCTGTGGACAGAGGCATTATGTTTTCGGGTTGTCCGTACGTACGTCTGTCCGTCCGGTACAAATGACATATGCATTATATCTTATTTTTGTGTGTGTGTGTGTGAGCAGGGACGATAGTCTATGGATGTGTACGTTCTGTGTATTCAGAACCACCCGAGAGTGGCTTTACTTGGACGAGCTGGAAAGAGAAGCGGCTATGTCTCGCCAAATATCCCAACGCACGCTGGTGAGCACAACGTGACTCTCTGTCTATACATCGTGACGCCTGTCTCTCTGTCACACTGCCGTCACTCATCCATCTTTCCCTACACCAACAGCAATGCCAGTATCTCCTTCTGTATCTGTCCAGCGCTGATGAGGAACAAATATTTGCTACAAACCCATGCCTCTACGTAAGTCTATTTCTCTGCTATTCCCATGCACCTGTTTCTGTCTTCAAAACCTTGACAAATAGTGTCAATTGTTTTTTTTATAGCAAATAAAGTACACTTAAAGGGTGGGTCCATCAGCGTTCTTTTCCGTTTTTTTGTTTTTTTTTTCAAATGGAAACGCCCACTCAGCTGTTAGCAAAAAGCAGTGACGTAGGTTTCCACAGTAAGCTAATCAATAAGGTAATGAATAATGTGAACGCGACCACTAGCAGATTCAACGTTACCTGTGCTAAGTTTGGAAATAACTGAAAGGGTTCGTCCTGATTTTTTGAAGTGGGGTTGTGTGCGTGCTCCCGCGATCTGCGAGGTAAAACTACTGTTTTTTGTGAATGTAGTCTGGTGGCTTTGAAGAGAGCGATATAACGGCGTCAGTTCCCCGTCGAAGAGGGCTGTCTGACAGCGAGGTAAAGCAGCTGTGGCCGGGAGCAGCAGAAAATCGTATTTTAGCCACCTAAAAAAAAAATCAATATCCGTTTCAGTGCTATATTTAGAATATTTTCACAGCTTTACCTCGCCATCAGACAGCCCTTTCCAACGGGGAAACTGAAGCTGTTATATCGCTATCTTCAAAGCCACCAGACTACATTCACAAAAACAGTCATTTTACCTCTCAGAACACAGGAGTTGCTGGTCTACCGCTGTATTGATCAGTTTGTTTGTGTCATTGTGTGACTTTCGGATCCGAACTAACGTGGCGTCCACAGAGCAGTACTTTGCTTAGCTTCTGTGCCGGTACTCATGTCTGCTTCTCCAAACTGGAAACGTGCCGAGCACTATCTATGTTACTTTATTACACGGCTCTGTTGAATACTAAAATCTGATTGGTCAATCACAGTGTTGCACGATTTGTTATTTCTTTATAGCAGGCCGTTGCTATGTATAACAGACTGTGACTCTGGGGGACCGTTTTTGTATCAAATTATTGATTTCTTTTGTAAGTAGCCGTGTAATAAGCGGGATAATGTACAGCTAGCCGTTCATTATTGTGAAATAAACCCCTTCAGTGTGCAAGTCGGGGTCCACCCCTCCACTTTGCCCTGTCGGGATTTATTTCACAACAATGACCAGCTCGCTGTTCATTATCCCTTATGTAGGTAATACACTGACTATAAGGATGTATATCTACTGTATATGTAGCAGCATCATCATGCAGAAACCTATGTCAGGTCATGCGGGAAAAAGATTAAGACACTAAAACATATGTACTTCGACCAAAATGTGAATGTTTGGATTTGAATACATAAGGAACACCACTGGGAAGCTACAGAGTGATATAAAAACCTCAACAACAAAAAAATAATAATGGACCCGCCCTTTAATGATCTGGCTACTGGATGACTCACACTAGCTTCAGGTCTTTGCTTACGGTAGTCTGAAATCTACGTAAACAAAAGACAGCGGTATTGCAGAGTGTTGAGTATTTCATTCATTTCTGCTCGGTACCCACAGTTGCAGAACTACTCCACGGTGATCAAGACTCCGATGTGGCTGGGTAACATAACAGACAAACTCCAGGAGCAACTCTACAAGACCGTTGGAGAGTTTGTGTCCGACGTCCAGCTCATTTTCACCAACTGTGCTTCATACAACCGAGTAAGAAAACAAACCTCTAGATGACATGCAGCGTTAGGAGTTTTCACCATTTTCACATGTGGTACTAAGAGGTTTCCATCAAAACTTAAGGTTCATTTTTAGGTTACGATATAGTAAAATGGTCTGTTATGTTCTTTTGCAGGACAATGCTGAATACCTCGCGGCAGGCAACAGACTGAAGGAGTTATTTGACGGAGAAATGAAGAGTGTGTTCAACATCAGTGAATAGATAAACAGTGCTCAGTTTTCACACTCAGTAGGTACTGGGAAAAGGTTAAACATGTGTAAGTATCCCTTTTGACATTTCCCTCGTATCTGGTTAAAATATTCCAAAAGAAATAATTGCTAATCAAGAGAAGGTAAGAGACTTTTACTTGAATTATGACAACACATTTAAATATTGTATAATTCTACTACAATGCATGAAAAAAATCGGATTTTTCCTATTAGTTATCTGGTTTACTCACGGTATAACAAACTACTTGCAACTTTTTTTTTCAGTGTTACATAATAGTTTTTCTTCAATACAAGAATTTGTACAATGGCGGCATTTTATATGACTTTTAATATTATTTTGTATAATCTATAGTCTTTTTTATTGCCATATGTTCATTTCTGTTGTAACACCACATGTGATGAGGGTTTCAAAATGTATGTATTATGAATGTATGTATTGCAAAAGTCAGTATTTGACTTTGTATTGGTCTAAAGCAGTTTTGCATCATGCAATATGTCCAACAGGATTTCCATGTCACGACAATATTTAAAGTACAATTAATTTGCGCTCTCTGTTGATTGTTGACGTCTGTTTTTAAAATAAATTTAAAACAAATACAAATTTGTTTCTGTACATCTTTAATGACATGGCTCGTTTTGATAAACCTGCCTCTTAAAGGTTAAATCTATATTCCAGAATGGCAACAAAAAGACTGACACTACTACTGTGACCGATGGGTCTTTTACGCAGCAGGTAAATGAAACCTAAACTTTTAATTATGATTAGAAAGACACAAAACAATGGGAACGTATTTCCTATTAAATGTACAGAATGGGTCGTCTTTTATAGGAGTAATCAAATGATGAAAGTTAAATCCTGACTGTAATCTTGTTTTGAAGCTTTATTGTTTACATGTTTTTGTTTTTTCACTTACTATATACAGTATGTATATATGTATGTGTGTACAGTATATATGTGTATGTGTATATGTATGAATATACATATATATGTGTATGTATATATATAAATGTGTGTGTGTATATATGCGTATATATATTTGTGTGTATACAGTATGTATGTATATATAATGTGTGTGTATATATGTGTATGTATATATGTATGTGTGTATATATATATATATACATATGTATACATTTACATATATATGTATGTGTGTATATTCTGTATATATATATATTTGTGTGTGTATACAGTATATACATACATATGAATATACATATACTGTATATGTATGTGTGTGTGTGTGTGTTCTGGATTGATGTAGCCAATTTTCTTAAATTTTGAAAAATAATTTTAAAATAAAGAAACCTAAGATGAATGTTGAAATAAATATGTTTAATGCTGTATTTTAGTCAAGATAAGGTTGAAAAATAATATGCTGTATATCATACAACTATTCATTATTTTTGAAAAAAATTCCATATTCATGACAAAAAAAACTGGTCAGGAACCAAACAAACTCCTGCATTTTTATTTATAAATTCAAACAATATAGCACCATCTCATCTAATATTAGATTAATATAATAAAACTTACATAACACAAACTCTGGCATTATGAAATGAAAATGAAATTATTTTTTGTTTTGCCTTCTTTGTTGTTATTGTTTGTTTTTGTCTATGTATCTGTTTGAACTTTATTGTTTACATGTACTGATGAACGTGCGCTCAGCTGACGTCACTGCCACAGTTGCCAGCAGCAAATCTGTGCTGAGAGCTGCGCAGCCGCGCTGCGCATCCGTCGGCTGAGCTGGACAGCGCAGCCATTTCTCTGTATCCTTCATGAGGAAAAATACAGGCGGGTGGCGGTTTTTCCATCACGGACAGAATAACTCAGCCGACGTGCGGGAGTCATGACGTTAGCAGCACACACCGAGGCTGAACCTGAACTCATCACCGACTGAGATCCGCCAGCTCCAAACTTTCTCCCAATCCAACGCCTGCGCAGACAAACAGGCTGTCTGTCTGCTGCTTTGTGTTTGTGTGTGTGTGTGTGTGGGTGTGTCAGCCATGGAGGAAGATCTGCACGGAGGCTGCAGCGACGTCTCGACTCTGCATGTGAAAACTGAAGCGGTCGATGAGAATCCATCTGCGCTGGTTGTGGGCAGCCGAGAGCCGCCTGCGCCCTGCGGAGATACCGCATGCAGAGGAGGAGGAGGAGGAGTGGATCAGACTGCAGAGGAGCTGGCTGACAACACAACTACTCCTGTACTGCTGTGTGAGTGCACACATTAGCTGATTTAAAGGACATCAAATGAAGAATTTAATATGTCTAGCTGTTAATTTCTAAATTAATTCAGATCAGCATGTATAATATCTTTTTAAATGTTTTGACATTAAATGTGCCTTTTGTCTGTCCTGTGCCTTTAGATCCTGTGAGCACAGACCGCTTCTTCACCACATCGGGAGATGGGAAAACCTACCTGAAGATAGCTCCAGGTGAGAGGATCGATGAGACTTTTTACTATTGTGATTGTTGTCTTTGTTATCAGAATTGAATAAAACACATTATAGAGTATATGCACACACCTGCAAAAGAGCTTTCTGTGTAAGAAATGATGAATTCTCATAACTATTAGTCAACCAAAAGGTTTTCAACTTTTCCAAAAACCCTTTATAGTAAAATAACACAATATTAAATTTGGCTTATACAAATAGCATTTTGTGGCAGTGAAAACTTCATTTATTTAACTTAATTGGATCTCATCTCTTAAAGGAACAGCGTGTAACATTTTGGGGGATCTATTAGCAGAAATGGAATATTCAGAATTGTGTTTTCATTAGTGTATAATCACCTGAAACTGAGAATCGTTGTGTTTCTGTTAGCTTAGAATGAGCCCTTCATATCTACATAGGGGAGCGGGTCCTCTTCACAGAGTCTGCCATGTTGCTCCGCCATGTTTCTACAGTAGCCCAGAACGGACAAACCACACACTGGCTCTAGAGAGAGCCTTTAGAGTTTTTACGTTACCTGAAGGCCACCGTAGTTCTCCGACACGCTTTTGAAACTGCGGTAACATGAGCCGCAGAGTGCAAAACCGTGGTACCGCTTTCTAGATTTTGCCAAATTATACACACTGTCCCTTTAAAGGATAGTTTTCAGATCCCAAAAATGTCATGTATTGGAGCTCCAAATACAATTTAGTTTATAGAAATAAAGCCCCTAAAAATCATCTTTAGGTGTTATTTATTCATATTTTAAAGGGTCACTTCGGTATTATTTCAACCTGGACCCTATTTTCCCACGTTTTTCTGTCTAACTCACTAATAGGAACAACAATTTCTGAAAATACTCCAGCATTGAGGGAGAGCGCTGTAGACGGCAGCTGCTAAACAGGCCGCAATGTGTTGCTATTGGGGCAAGCTGGCACCGTCATTTACATCCACTAAAACTGCTTGTTTTTGCCATGACAGGCTCTGATTGTTATTATAAGTGTCTGACATTGTGATAAGAGTCTCGCTCAAGGAGAAGTCTCGTTATGAAATCTGGCGAGGTGACATGTTGCCGGAAGACAACAGTGGAATAGAGGAACACATCCATGGTGGAAACATGAGCGCCAGCCGGGCAGAGTTTGTTGTGTTTGAGTACAGAAAGCGTAGTGTTATCTAAAAGATTGTCAATGTCACGGCTGAATATTTAGATGATTTTGACAATGTGGATGAGGTCTTTGAAATCGATGGCCGCCCGTATTTATTTGAGCCAGAGTATACGGATATTCAGATTTCACAACTCGACTTCACCTTGAGCAGGACTTGGACACAATAACAAACAGACCGGATCAAGCGAAAGGTAAGAAAAAGGTTTTATTTCTCTGTAGGGTCCTTTCCATTATGTTGTCAGACACTTATAATAACAATCTGAGCCTGTCAGTGGCAAAAAAAGCACTTTTAGTGAACGTAATGTTGATGCTGATCACTTGCCCCAGCAGCTCGTTTCACGGTTGACGGTTACAGCGTTCTCCCTCAATACTGGACCAATTTCAGAAATTGCTGTCGCTATTAGTCCCTTAGACACAAAAACATGGGGAAATAGGGTCCAGGTTGAAAAACCTGGAAAAAAAAAGTTACCCTTTAATGCTCAAAAACAACTCCCGACAACCCAATAACTGTCCGCAGCTGTCCTGATTGGAGCACAGGAGTATGTGACATCACCTTATCCAACTAAGCCCCACCCACGTCAAACCAGCGAGAAGAGAACAGAGAAAACAGAAAATCTCTCATGTGAAACAATGAAAACTGTTCTGACTTTGGCAGAAAATTATGTGTGTTTTAGTAAGAAGCTGGTTGAGAAAATGCATTTTCGGGGCATTTGAATATATGTCAATATATCTCCTCCATACACTTTTACATATTAAGCGAGCCAACAGGTCACCGCAGTCACCCGTGTCCTCTCCTCTCCCCCAGCTTCCGCAGTCACCTGTGTCCTCTCCTCTCCCCCAGCTTCAGCGATGCCGCCTGCTCCCTCAGATAAGACGCTTCCCTCCGGCTCCGACTTCTCCTCCAAAGCCGTGTTGTGTCTGATCGAGGCGGTCGGCCGCCGCTGGGGCCTGTACGAGACCCGGGAGCGCTCGCAGCTCTTCCAGAGCGTCCAGGAGGAGATGGCCTCCAAGGGGCACGTGCTGCCTGTTGAAAAGATCCGCCGCAAGTGGAACAACCTCATTGTCACGTACAAGAGGGTTAAAGACCGCAGCCGGGAGACGGGCCACGCTAAAACGTCCTGGGAGTTCTTCGATGTAAGTAGTTTCCTTCTAGCATTCTATTTCCACACAGGGATAAAAATTCTTTTCGATGTTCTCGCATGGTCTGCAGACTGTGTTTACAGCTCTAGAAACATGTTGATATGTCTCTGAGCTTTGCATATTTCACATGAAAGACAAATGTAATTGTGTGCGATTGTGCAATCATACCTCGGCTACCAAATCAGGAACAGCAGGCCTGTCAAGCTTTGGGTTTCCCCACATGTTGACGCAGTGTATACTGCTGTAGTCAGAGTCAGTGTTACATTGCTGACAGTAGCATAGAGCCGAAGGTGTGTTCCTGGTGCTGAGAGATCAACTGATGATCACCTGATCTTGGTGCCACAATTAACTTGGGTTGTTTATTTCCTCTATAGATGTGTACTTAGACCTGGATACGGTGCAACTGCTCAGCCTTGCTTCCAATTTGTTTCCAGTGGCCACTTGTGGTATTGCAGCGAAACATCCCCTGCGGGCCCAAAAAGCATTTTCACCCCTGTAATTCTCTCTCTCTCACACTTTTTCATCTGCCCAGCTGCCTTTATTTGTTAATAAAAGTGTAAATTGTAGTGAAACTGACTAAACACTTTTAAGCCAACAATATCAGGGACCAATTGTTATTTATGAAAATAGAAATCTTAATTTTTGTCTTAAAACAATTGTGATGTCTGATGTGTGTTGCGGTTTATGGGGCTAGGGTTCTGGGGGGTTGAACCCTAACCCTAACCCTAGAGCGGCATAGGCGGCGGCGGCAGGGGGGCTCCAAATCTGAGCCATCTTGGGGTCCGGCATCCATTTCTTCTAATTCATCCATGATTTTCTCTCTCCGTCTCTTTGTATGTCTTCTCTCGCTCTAGCTGATGGACGCTACGCTCTGCGACACCGTTGGCACTCAGATCGTCAACAACAAAAGAAACAAAGGCTGCAACGCCGGTTCCACGCTGCCTGGTCCTTTGGCAAAGATCGCTGCGAAACCACAGGTTCCGCCGCCCGCCACCATCCTCCGCCCTAATGGGGACTTTGCTTCGACGGGTGGCGTGGACTCGGCGGGTCAGGGAGCCATCGGTAGCGCTGCTGCCATTACCTCAGTGGCTACAGCCACCGTTAGCCTGACAAACGCTCCAGAGCTCAAGCCCTTGATCGTCCTCAACAGTGACATTGTTGCAACCAGTATTCATCCAGCCACCATGGGGCCATCTCCATCTTTTATCTCTTCACCTTGTTTCACAGAGACAACTTCCCCTTCCCTCGGCTCGACTAGCAACGCAGACCTCAACGCATCGCGCTACGTAGGCCGTAAAGCTCCGTCGTTCTCATCAGGCGTCATACCCTTTCGCCTCAGCAACAACCAGAACCTCCTCGGCCTCTCCTCCTCTTTTCCCCCTGCTTCCCCCTCTCTCGCGTCATCTATCCCCACCTCGTTATCTGCAACAACCGAAGGACAGAATCAGAAAGGGAACGAGGAGCGAACCAACGTCGCTTTGTTCCAGGAGATTCTGAAGCGACAGGAGGAGCAGGCCTACCTGGACCGGGTGGCTCGCCGCAGGGTGGAAGCCCGAGAGAAGAGGCGCGAGAGGAGGGAGGTACGGATGGCGGAGTCCCTCGGCAGGGTAGCCACGGCCCTGGAGCTGCTCTCCTCCAAACAGGACACCGTCATCGCCCTCCTGCAGAGACTGGCTGATCGGAAGTGATAGAGGGGGGGAAAAGCCTGGAAACTTCTTAATACTCCTGCCGTGTAGCGACCGCGCCCGAGTTCCATAATGCTACTGAAAAGGGTTTTACTGTCCTGATCTTACTGTGAATAAGTAAGAGATAATGTACAGCGAGCCGGTCATTGTTGTGAAATAAACCCCTCCGCTGTCTGGGTTTATTTCACAACAATGACCGGCTAGCTGTACATTATCCTGCTTATTACACGGCTACTTCCTTAAGAAACCAATAATTTGACACAAAAATATAGCAACTCATAGCAACGGTCTGTTATGAATAGCAACGGTCTGTTATACAGTACATAGCAACGGTCTGTTAAACAGTACATAGTAACGGTCTGCTATACAGCAATAACAGACTGTAGAACGCTGTGATTGACCAATCAGAAGCGAGTATTCAACAAAGCCGTGTAATAACATTTTATAAATCACATGAGCTGCTCACTTTTCTACATTAAGCATATAGTGAAATGGGGTGCTATTGCAACATGCTTTACATTTGGATGCATTACAGTTTGCTGCACTAACATCCAATAAAAACATGAACTTTCAGTCGATAAGATTTTGTCTGAGCTATAATAATAAGAATGGGTTCACATTTTTTCAAGTCTTATCTTTACTGTCAATACTGACACGCCCTTATGAAACATTGAAAAAAATGTTGGTCTATGTAAAAATTCCTCCTCTCCATACTGGTCAACAAGAGGTCCCTTCCTAATTTAATTCCAATGTAAGTGATTGGGGACAGTTTTTGAAAAATCAAGCGGGTATCTTACCAAGTTACAATCTTTAGTACAAAATTTCCTTCCCATATTAGCTTCAGCTGAGCTCTATAATGCACAAAAGGTCCCCCACATTAGAAAGTATGGCCAGTATGGACAGCCAATGAATAGATATCCATGTGGGTATTGGTTTAAAGAGGACCTATAATGCTTTTACGCTTTTTCTCCTTTTCCTTTAGTGTGTTATATCATTTTTAGTGCATGTAAAATGTCTTTGTAAAGTTACAAAGCCCAAAGTCCACACCAAAGGGAGTTACTCTCCCCCACAGAAACACTGCTCCTGAACTGCCTGAAACGCCTTTCTTGAAGTCCCACTTTTTCTTCCGTAACGTGGTGATGTCACCAAGTAAGACATTTGCATAATACCTGCCTAGCGCCTAGTTTAGCACTAGCACTCCCTCAAACAAAGCTAGTTAGAGCGGAGCTGGAGCGGAGTCCGAAGAGTTTGATTCGGTTGACCAATCAAAACAAAGTGGGCCAGCTGACCAATCAGAGCAGACTGGGCTTTTCCAGGGGCGGAGCAGGAAGTCAAACAGAGTGTGTCAGACAGAGGGTGAGAAGAGGTGCTGCAGCACAGCCGGTATGAGAAAAATAAAGCGTTTTTTGAACGTTAAAGCATGTAAACATGTTCTAGTAGAAACCCCAAATACAAGTATGCACCTGGAAATAAGCATAATAGGTCCTCTTTAAGATACACTTGAAAGAACGTGAATCTATCCATTAAGGCAGAAGCTGTGGTCCTGTCTACTCTCTGAACCCACTGTGGATCTCCCTTTTCATGTGCCTCTATCAGAACATCTTCAATATCAGTGACATGTTTTTCCCACTAGATGGTGCTTTTCATCTACCAATAGTTTTTTGGTCAGGTGAGGTTTTCATCCAAAGTAGTGCAATCACATTAAACTTAAACGGTTTCCCTGTTGTTTTCATTGGCACCGTGGCCCTTAGAGTTCACAAAGAAATTGAAGACTGTTCCATAGTGAAAATTATACAGACATGAAGGCTACAGCATGTGACTTCACTTGGTTTAATACAAAAGAATAGTTTCATCTTTACCATGAATGCCCTGTATTTCTACTTTAAATTATTTCTGTTTCAAAGATAAAGTTGTACTGCACATTATGTTCTTTTATGTCGGCAACCCTTTTCCATGAGAACATTTTCCAGACCTTGGAACGTGTTTTATCCTGTTAAACTTTAACTTTTGAGTCAGTATCCTGCCCCTTATCTTGCCTCTGCATACTTTCAGTTTAATTTTGCTCGGCAGCAGCAAGAAGGAAGCTGGAGAGAGGACCAGTCTGAACAAAAAAACTTTACCAAGTTAGAGACTTCTCAGAAACAGTGTTGTTACCCAGAAAGTGCTGTAAACACTGTCATTATTCAGACATGATAGTTGGCAACTTGGGTGAGAACAGCCCTGACATCATGCCTGATGCAGAGCAGGAGGATCAGGGGGAAAGTGAGTATGAAAATCAACTCTTTATTCTTCAGATCTTTTATAGTCTCTCTGTTTTTGGCAGTCCAGTTACACTGTAGAGAACTGTTTTGAAATGAACTGAACTTCATCTAAAATAATTTTACTTTTGTTTTATGGGACAGCTCATAACTTTGTTACTCATCACAGTCACATGTCTCCCTTTTCAGCCAACAGCTTCTTGCATGTTGAGCAGCTTCAGACAGGTCTGACAGGTCAGGGGGGGAACTGAGGGCTGGTTAGCTGAGAATTTTTTTTGTCTTTCCAAGACTGAAGCTTTAACCTGTAAAGCAACTCTGAAGGCAAACTAAGTATAAGACATGTCCTGTCACTTCAGGCCCTATTTTTGTCTCAGTTATGGTTACACTTTGCAGCAAAAAAGTAGGCCTACTTGCGTTTTATTTGCTCTCTGCAGGCTTTATTTACTCTTCTGCGTTTCTTTGTGTATATATTAGGTCAGTAAATAATGTTAATTCTATATGACAAATGTTAAAACATAATTGCAAATGAACACAGTCACTATGTGCTATCCCTTCTTTTCCAGTCAGTGCATTTATTGCATTTTAACCCTTAGATATACATGTAGGACATTGGAACCTACACTCCTCTGTAAGTGGGTCAATATTGACCCTTATTACCAGCTGACAGACACATAGTGGGAACTATCCCAGAAGCTGTTATGGCCCTGTCCCACTTTCAATTCAATTCAATTCAATTTTCAATTCAATTTATTTTTATATTGCGTCAAATCATAACAGAAGTTATCTCAAGACGCTTTTCATATAGAGCAGGTCTAGACCGTACTCTATAATCTAGAGAACCAACAAGAGATCCCCCCAGGTGCGACAGTGGCAAGAAAAAACTCCCCTTTAACGGGTAGAAACCTTTCTTTTTAAGGTCGCGAATCACTGTATATCCTCGCAAATGCCCCTATAGTGCAACACAGTAAAAAAAATACGTTTCAATCATTCCCGTCCACCCGTGTGTGTCAAGACTGGAGGGTGTCAGAGGTGTTTTTACTCTACAGATATACTCTCATTTTAATCTGTGCAGCAGCTGTCTGCACGGCTCCGTCTCAGCTGTGTCTCACGTAACCGCAACCGGTACCGATAATACGTGCGGAAACGCGAGGTTGATGCCCAATAAAGAAGCACTGAATTGTGTAGCCTAATTCAAAAGAAAGTGATCTGACATCCAGCCCACTACTGTTTCATAATGAACCCAAATATTTTTATACTTCTCAACTGGTAGGCTGAACCTCGTGGGGCGCATCGTCCGGTGCGCCGCGACCGAGCTATGCTTGGAAAGGCCCGACCGTGAGTTTTACCTCGCCACTGCCCGGGGCCGTTGAGTTCTCATTGCGCAGTGCGCGCTCTCTACCTGTGGGGAGGGACGGGATTCCCGGCGCGGTTGTCCTCGGTGCGAGGGGTCTGCGGCGACTGCTGCACCCTGTCTTGTTTACCTTACTATGCTGTGTGACTTTTTGCCACCATTCATAACCACACAACCTTTATGATTAAATTGTTTACTAGAGCACCAAGTTCTTCATCTAACCTCGTAATTTTGCTCTCAAAGGGCACCAGATTGATGCATGCGTTGCCAAAGTTTCTACCCGTTTTTTTCTTGCTACTGTCGCATAAGAATGCATGCTCATGGGGGATCTCTTGTTGGGTCTCTACATTATAGAGTACGGTCTAGATTTATATATAAAAAGCGTCTTGAGATAACTTCTGTTATGATTTGATGCTATATAAAAATAAATGGAATTGAATTGAAAAAAAAAATTTAATTTAACTTGAAAATTGAAATTGAAAAATGTTCTTCTGGGGGAGCATTACCTTGGATCCCACAGAGGGTCCGAGGTCACCCAACCCAGTCTCTCAAAATCCTGTGGGAAACACTGTATTACATCATCGAAAGCTGGCCCCCCACTTAAAAACTCATTGAGAACAATAGTGACCAAGGTAAGAACAGCATCTAATTGTGTTTTGTTTAGTGAAATTTTTGTATTTGTTGAATTCACAGAGCCCTTGAGGATCATGCTTCTTGGGAAGAGCGGGGTGGGCAAGAGCTCGAGTGGGAACACCATTCTCGGGCGGCAGGATTTTAAATCCGACATGAAGCTGAAGAGAGTCACCAAATACTGCGAAAAGGAAAGTGGGATGGTTAAGGACGTGCCCATCGCTGAGACCGGTAAAGGTAAAGACGTGCCTGTCTCTGTGATCGACACGCCCGGCCTCTTTGAAACTGACCGTAACAAGGAGCTGATTGTGCGAGATATTCTGAAGTGCGTCAAACTGCAGGAACCAGGACCTCACGTCTTCGTGTTAGTCGTCCCCGTAGGAAGGATGACTAGGGAAGACCAAGACACCAACACGCTGATCGAAGTGATGTTTGGCCAGAAAGTGTGGGACTACACCATCGTGCTGTTCACCCACGGCGATCGCTTGGGTGGGAAAACAATAAACGACGTCATCACGGAGAGCGAGGACAATCTCCGCAACTTCATGCGCAAGTGCAGCGGCGGCTTCCACGTCTTCAACAACAAGACGCCGGAGGACCAGATCCAGGTGACAAACTTCTTGGCAAAGATCCAGACCCTGGTGGCCCTGAACGGAGGGGATCACTACCAAACGGCCCAGTATCCCAAACAGGAGAGGAAGATCAGGGAAAAACAGGAGAGCATCCTGGCGGAGAGAAATGCTGAGATCAGCGGCAGGGAGACGCAGCTGCAGGAGCATTTCCAGGGCCAAGAACTGGAGAAGAAGAAGAGGGAGCTGTGGAGGAAAGAGGAGGACAGGTCAAGAGAGGCTGCAGAGAGTTACATCCACAGGTCCTCCCTTATTGCGAAATTCATCCTCTTCCTGGGAGGAATAGTACTGGTAGGTTTGGCTCTTCAGGTACCAAGTGTGTGGCTTCCGGCAGTAATTGTGATTTTGGTTTTGATTTTCTTCAAGAAGTCCATTCTACGTCTGTTCATTTCAGGAAAAATACCATGGCTTTCTAAGAAAATCCAATAGATTCAATAGGCCTAGGTGTGTTTTGAGATACTTGGTGCCTTCAAATGAAACTCGTGTTTACAACATGGGAAGTCATATATACGATATGCTTGGCGTCATGAGAACACTGCTGCTAAGCAACGGCAATATTAACGTTACGGTCGGCGTCTAGAAGCCACAGAGACTAACAAAAGTGGGTAAAATAATGCAGGAAATGCAAAGGTATAATGACAGAGGAGAAAGATGAGGCTGTTGGGAAAATCAACAATTTTCTCAGACATATTATAATATTACAAAGAAAAACAGTATACGACTAAAATTGCAATATATTAACATATTATGCACTGAAAAATGAACTTCCATGGCCTCTGCCATTTCTGACAACGTCAACAAACAAGTCACAACTCGAAAACTCTGAGCTTTCAGAAACTTTCCACTCACGAGGTTGTGAATACCACAAGAGGGGGGCGTTCATATGGACTCTTCTCGTGAACACGGTAAACACGACCCCATTTGAAGGCACCAACTGTAGTGAAGCATTGTTAGTAATAAGTCATCTTTTACTTGAGTCTGTAATGGATGTTCAATAGAGTCCTACAGGAATGAGTCCAAAAACCCGGAAATGAGTTAGCATTTTAGCACTTCCGGTTCCCTCGTCTGGAAGTCAATGTGGTTTTTGAATGGGTTTTTAGTTAGAGGTCGAAATAAGATCTGTCGTTAATACAAGCGTAAGAGATTTTAAAGTTTTGTTCTACGATATAAAATACATCAATTAGTACCCCACTCTTGAATTTTGAAGCCTTAACGTGTCTTAAAAACAGTTGCTAACAAGTGGCTAAATGTGACTACTAAATGTCATCATGCCGACTCGTCCGCCTCTACAGCCTTGTTGTGTTTATACTCGCGTTCATGGTACCGTGGTGTAGTTCGTTTATAGCCTAATGTTAGCTTTCTACTTCTGGTGATTGCATTCACGCTTCAAAAATCATAAAAGTGGTGTTAATTTGTGATCATTATCTTACTGAACAAAATGTGTAAATCTCATAAACGTTTCTTTGCCACAGAGTTTATTTTGTGCAATAATCCAAAACTCCATGGAAAAATCCCTTTGGTTTTTGTCGAGGGAACCAGGACAATGCTAACTTCCTGGTTGGCCTACAAAAATACGTCATCCCTGCAGCACTCTATTAATGTAATGGATTATATTTTAACGTTTTTCTAAAGGAGCAGTGTGTAGGATTTAGTGGAATCTGGTGGTGAGGTTGCAGATTGCAACCAACTGAGTACCCCCTCTGCTCACCTGTCCAATTTCCAAGCATGTCCGAGATCTACGGTGGCCTTCAGGTAACGTAAATAGGCTAAAGGCTCTGCCAGCGTTTGGTTTGTCCGTTCTGAGCTACTGTAGAAACATGGCGGACTCCGTGAAGAGGACCCGCTCCCTATATAGATATAAACGGCTCATTCTAAAGTAACGAAAACACGATTCTTATTTTCAGGTGATCATACACTAAAAAAACATACTTAATATTATATTATATTTCTGCCAACAGATCCCCCTAAATGTTACACGCTGTTCCTTTAATTTGCCCGTGATCCCATTATTCATATTATTAAGTGCTATAAATGTGCTTCCTTAGCTGTCTGTTTCTGTACTGCATTTACTCATTTTAAGGTAACAAAAACACGATTCTTAATTTCAGGTGATTATACATTAAAGAAAACATGTATATTAATATTATATTCAGTTTCTGCTGAGAGGTGCGTCTGAATCATACACACTGGACCTTTAAATGCATCCATTTATAATTAGAAAACAAATGTTTTTGATTTGATAGTTTTCTCACTCTTGTGATTAAGACTTTTAATCCACTCTCAAGTAACACAACTGTAGAAATTAGGAATAAGATTAATTATGTTTGAAGTGGTATTAACTGTTTTATCATCAATAAGTCTAGAAATTAAAAATTTAATGATTTACTCAAGCAATTCTTCTCTTTATTTTATGATTATATTGTAGTGTGCAATATGACTGTAAACGTGATGCCCTCTGGTGGTGGCTTTAACAGAATAGCACTGCTGGGTGTTGCCTTCAAAGTCGGCTCTAATTGTGGTGATTCAGTAACTTTGTGGGCGTGTGTGTTATAAAAGTAAACTTTACACTTTAGGTGTAAGAATAATAAGCATTGAGTACACAACTAGTTTACACCTTATTTTGTACTGCAACTAAGTATACTATAGTTTACTAGTTTTATATTTTATAAAAATAATTTAGGTTTCAGGACAGCTTTTAGAGATGAGAGAACTTCCACTTAATAAGTCTGACTGGAAAACCTCCTTAAAGCCAGCTGGTCCCTCCCTCACGAGACAGCACATTTCTGCCTTCTCTCCAAGGCTTATGAAAAGGAGGCTGGGTCACGGGCGGACATGGGTCTTGGGGTATGGGGTATAACACATGCGCAGTGTAACTGAAGCTGCGGTCGTGAGTTGCGATTGGCTCAATTTCGGCGAGTGCAGACCAGATTTTACTGCGCATGTGTTATACCCCCGGAGATATGAAAAAAGAAATGAGTTGAAATAGCCTGTCCTCTATATGTGTGACCAAAGCTTACTGGCATCAATCTAGTAATTGGAAAAGAGTGTGGTTAGTTTATTGGCATCTGTATGAGCCACAGGAATCTAATTTAAATAAATATAGATACACTGTAGCATATAGTGAAATGTGGTGCAATTGCAACATGCTTTACATTTTAATGCATTATAGTTTGCTTCACTAACATCCAATAAAAACATGAACTTTCAGTTGATAAGATTTTGTCTGAGCGATAATAATAAGAATAAGAATAAGAAGACAGCAAAGCGGAGTAAATCAGACCTCCACGTGGTTTGGCTGGATCTTGCAAACGCTTATGGTTCCGTTCCCCACCAGCTCATCAACTTCTTCCACATCCCATCTCGTATCCAGAGCCTAGTAACAAGCTATTTCAACAACTTCCGCGTCTGCTACACAACCCAGGAGATCTCAATGGGTTGGCACCAGCTGGAGAAAGGGATAGCAATGGGTTGTTCCATCTCTCCCATCCCTTTCACGGAAGCGTTTGAGATCATCCTGATTGGGGGCAGACAGATGGTCCGAGGAGTCAGACCCCAAGCAGGTGTTTGACTCCCGGCCTTACGGAGCTACATTGATGACGTTACCACCCTCCTCCAGACAGCAGCGTGCACTTCCAGACTCCTAAAAAGGCTTGAGAAGCTCCTATCATGGGCCCGGATGAAGATAAAACCTGCTAAGTCCCGCAGCCTCTCAATCTGAAAAGGAGCCTGGAACGATAACATCACCTTCTCTGTCGATGGCGAGAAGATCCCGCAGTTGGCGGAACAACCTGTGCGAAGCCCTGGAAGGACTTACACCGCCAACCTCTCCGATAAGCACATGGCTGCCTCTGTATTATCTCAGCTCACGAATGGCCTGAGCAAGATCGACCAAAGTCCCCTGCCAGGGAAATTCAAGGTATGGTGTTACCAGTTCACCCTATACCAACGTCTGATGTGGCCCCTAAAGTTGTGTGACATCCCCTCAACAAAAGTTTTGAAGTTGGACGCAAAAGCCAACAATTACGTCCGCTGTTTGGGAGAACCACCCTGAAGCTCCCACTGAAATCTATTAACCTAGGCTACAGACAGGATAAGGTGAGACTTGTCTTCGAGCTGAGAGACTCACCTGACCCATCTGTCCAAAACACCAAGGCCCAAATTCGAACAGGACGCAAGTGGGATGTAACACAGGCAGTCGACCAGGCCATCAATCGCCTAAAACACCAGGAGATTGTCGGGCTGCTGCAGCCAGGCTGGGCCGGGTTTGGGTAGGGACCAGCACCCAAGATGTGGTCCAAATCATCGAAGAAGGAAAGGAAAGACCTTGTGATCTCCGAAGTCACGAAGATGGAAGAAGAGGGCTACAAAATCAGAGCGGTGAGCCAACAACAGCAAGGTGGATGGACAACCTGGGAGGCGGTGATAAACCGAACCGTTCACGTGGGCAGACATGTGGAAGATGCCCCAAGCAACGCTGAGTTTCCTGATCAGGGCCACGTATGACACCCTTCCCAGTCCCCGGAATCTGCACCTCTGGTACGGCACAGAGGAGACCTGCCAACTCTGCAACTCCAAAGACCCCAGCTTGCGGCACATCCTCTCTGGATGCAAGGTGGTGCTAACGCAGGGCCGGTACAGATGGCGCCATCTGCGTAAGCTAGCAGAAATCCTGGAGGCACGCAGGCTGGAGGCAAACAAGGCCAGCCCAGCAACATCTCAGCGGCTGATCCAGTTTGTTCAGCAAGGGGGCGAAGGCCAGAGCAGCAGCGCGAGGGGGCGCTCTCTCCTGTCTCTTGGAGGCGAGTGGAAGATGAGAGCTGACCTTGACCGGCAGTTAAAGTTCCCGCATGAAATAACATCAACCTCTTTTCGGCCAGATGTTGTGCTCTGGTCCACCTCTACAAGGACGGTCATCATGGCGGAGCTGACTGTCCCATGGGAAGAGGGTTTTAGTGCTTTTGTGCTTTTTCCCCCTTTCCTTTAGAGTGTTATATAATTTTTAGTGCATGTAAAATGTCTGTAAAGTTACAAAGCCCAAAGTCCACGCCAAAGGGAGTTACTCTCCCCCACAGAAACACTGCTCCTGAACTGCCTGAAACGCCTTTCTTGAAGTCCCGCCTTTTCTTCCGTAACGTGGTGATGTCACCAAGTAACACATTTGCATAATACCTGCCTAGCGGCTAGTTTAGCACGCCCTCAAATACAGTTAGTTAGAGTGGAGCTGGAGTGGAGTCCAAACAGTTTGGTTCGGTTAACCAATCACAGCAGAGTGGGCCAGCTGACCAATCAGAGCAGACTGGGCTTTTCCAGGGGCGGGGCAGGAAGTCAAACAGAGCCTGTCAGACAGAGGGTGAAAAGAGGTGCTGCAGCACAGCCGGTATGAGAAAAATAAAGCGTTTTTTGAACATTAAAGCATGTAAACATGTTCTAGTAGAAACCCCGAATACAAGTATGCACCTGAAAATAAGCATAAGAGGTCCTCTTTAAGATAGACTTGAAAGAATGTGAATCTATCCATTAAGGCAGAAGCTGTGGTCCTGTCTACTCTCTGAACCCGCTGTGGATCTCCCTTTTCATGTGCTTCTATCAGAACATCTTCAATATCAGTGACATGTTTTTCCCACTAGATGGTGCTTTTCATCTACCAATAGTTTTTTGGTCAGATGAGGTTTTCATACAAAGTAGTGCCATCCCATTAAACTTAAACGGTTTCCCTGTTGTTTTCATTGGCACCGTGGCCCTTAGAGTTCACAAAGAAATTGAAGGCTGTTCCATTGTGAAAATTATACAGACATGAAGGCTACAGCATGTGACTTTCACTTGGTTTAATACAAAAGAATGGTTTCATCTTTACCATGAATGCCCTGTATTTCTACTTTAAATTCTTTCTGTTTCAAAGATAAAGTTTTACTGCACATTATGTTCTTTTATGCCGGCAATCCTTTTCTATGAGAACATTTTAACTTTTGAGTCAGTATCCTGCCCCTTATGTTGCCTCTGCATACTTTCACTTTCACTTTGCTCGGCAGCAACAAGAAGGAAGCTGGAGAGAGGACCGGTCCGAACAAAAAAACTTTACCAAGTTAGAGACTTCTCAAAACAGTGTTGTTACCCAGAAAGTGCTGTACACACTGTCATTATTCAGACATGATAGTTGGCAACTTGGGTGAGAACAGCCCTGACGTCATGACCAGTGCTGAGCAGGAGGATCTGGGGGAACGTGAGTATGAAAATAAACTCTTTATTCTTAAATCTTTTATAGTCTCTCTGTTTTTAGCTGTCTATTAAGACAAATGACAAATGATTTAAATTAAATTGGACTTTATTAAAAAGGATTTTACTTTTTTTTTAAGGGACAGCTCATCACTTTGTTACTCGTCACAGTCACATGTCTCCCTTTTCAGCCAACAGCTTCCTGCATGTGAGGGTTGGTTAGCTGAATTGTTACACAAGGGGTTTTTGCCTTTCCAAGACTGAAGCTTTAACCTATTATGCAACTCTGAAGGAAAACTAAATAAAAGACATGTCCTGTCACCACATGCCCTATTTTTGTCTCAGTTATAGTTACACTTTGCAGCAAGAACAATTCACATTTTTTCAACAAACTACCTGTTGTTGGCTGTGATCATAGCACACTGGTATGCTTAATGACCTGGGCTGATAGTTGGGGTGAAGCCTTCCAGTTGACTGCTCATCTGTGGTCTAATATGCTCCTTCGTGAGCCGAGGAAGCACTGTGATCATTTAGTAATATAGTCTGGGTTACCTTCATCTGAGAAGTCTGATTTCACATTAGACCATTTCAGCTGTGTATCTAAGCCACATCAACACTACATACTGTATAAGGAAATGCAAAATCATGAGAGTGTCTTAAATGCATACAGGTCATTTTTGGAAAGTTGGGGTAGACTACTCATACAAAAACTGAATTTTCTGAAAAAGGAAAAGAAGTAAATAAAAAAATGCAATGGGGGAATACCTGGAACATGACATGCTGAATATTGTTGTCACAAAAACGTAACATCTATGCATTTAAGGGTTAAAATGTCATAGTAAACACCTCATTATGGCTGATACACCACCATACAGTATACCATACAGCACATTTAGTGTATTAACCTGCACTGTATATTAACATCAGCAACAAATGTTGAATATGTGAAATGTTATGTATTTGCGACAATGTAAGTGCAACACTATTTGTACACTTGAATAAATCAGGCTGTTCTCATACCCCATTTGTAGCTATAGGCTACCTACGAAAAGTAATTCTCTGTAATTCAAATACATCCCACGAAATCAATTCATATGTAATCCATGTAATCGTGAACCAGGAAGTATAAAGGATGACAAACTCCCCGTAGGGAGGAGGTAGTTTTTTTAAGTAGTTTTGTTGCCTAAACCTAACCAAGTTGTTTCCTGTGAAGACAAAAGTCTATTTTGAAAAGACTGGAGCGGAAATTGAACGTGTGTCATGTGTTGCCGGACATACGTAGGAAAACGCTGAAAAGTGAGGAATAACTTTACATTAACTTTGCGCCCTCTCTGTGTATGTGCCCTCTGTGCCCTCTCAATAGTTAGCTATAATGTTGGATGTTAAAGGGACTGTGATAAACCTTTTTACTCGGATTTTATGTATATGGTGGTGTGTTCTATATACTATGAAGGTTTTCCTAAAAATAGAACCCCTGTATCATGATATGTATTGTATCGCCAGATTCTTGCCAACACACAGCCCTACTAATGTTCACCATCACATATGAGAAATGAGAACAATAGTGACCAAGGTAAGAGCTGCATTTAATTGTTGTAATCTTTTGTGTTTGTTGAATTCACAGAGCCCTTGAGGATCATGCTTCTTGGGAAGAGCGGGGTGGGCAAGAGCTCGAGTGGGAACACCATCCTCGGGCGACAGGTGTTTAAATCTGACATGAAGCTGAAGAGAGTCACCAAATACTGCGAAAAGGAAAGTGGGACGGTTAAGGACGTGCCCGTCGCTGTGACCGGTAAAGGTAAAGATGTGCCTGTCTCTGTGATCGACACGCCCGGCCTCTTTGAAACCGACCGTAACAAGGAGCTGATTGTGCGAGATATTCTGAAGTGCGTCAAACTGCAGGAACCAGGACCTCACGTCTTCGTGCTAGTCGTCCCCGTAGGAAGGATGACTCAGGAAGACCAAGACACCAACACGCTGATCGAAGTGATGTTCGGCCCGAGAGTGTGGGACTACACCATCGTGCTGTTCACCCACGGCGATCGCTTGGATGGGAAAACAATAAACGACGTCATCACGGAGAGCGAGGACAATCTCCGCAACTTCATGCGCAAGTGCAGCGGCGGCTTCCACGTCTTCAACAACAAGAAACCGGAGGACCCGAACCAGGTGACAAGCTTCTTGGCAAAGATCCAGACCCTGGTGGCCCTGAACGGAGGGGATCACTACCAAACGGCCCAGTATCCCAAACAGGAGAGGAAGATCAGGGAAAAACAGGAGAACATCCTGGCGGAGAGAAATGCTGAGATCAGCGGCAGGGAGACGCAGTTGCAGGAGCATTTCAAGGACCAAGAACTGGAGAAGAAGAAGAGGGAGCTGTGGAGGAAAGAGGAGGACAGGTCAAGAGAGGCTGCAGAGAGTTACATCCGCAGGACCTCCCACATTTGGAAATTCATCCTCTTCCTGGGAGGAATAGTACTGGTAGCTTTGGCTCTTGAGTTACCAGGTGTGTGGCTTCCAGCGGTAATTGTGATTTTGATTTTGATTTTCTTCAAGAAGTCCATTCTACATCTGTTTATTTCAGGAAAAATACCATGGCTTTCTAAGAAAATCCAATAGGTCCAATAGGCCTAGTTGTGTTATGAGATACTTGGTGTCTTCAAATGAAACTCGTGTTTACAACATGGGAAGTCGTATACGATATGCTTGGCGATGCTAACTTCCTGGTTGGCCTACAAAAATACGTCATCCCTGTAGCACTCTATTAATGTAATGAATTGTATTTCAACGTTTTTCTAAAGGAGCAGTGTGTAGGATTTAGTGGCATCTAGTGGTGCAGTTGCAGATTGCAACCAACTGAGTACCCCCTCTGCTCATCCGTCCAATTTCCAAGCATGTCCGAGAACTACGGTGGCCCTCAGGTAACGTAAATACGCTAAAGGCTCTGCCAGCGTTTGGTTTGTCCGTTCTGAGCTACTGTACAAACATGGCGGACTCCGTGAAGAAGACCCGCTCCCTATGTAGATATGAACGGCTCATTCTAAGGTAACGAAAACACGATTCTTATTTTCAGGTGATTATACACTAGAAAAACATACTTAATATTATATTATATTTCTGCAAACAGATCCCCTTAAATGTTACACACTGTTCCTTTAATTTGCCCGTGATCCCATTATTCATATTATTAAGTGCTATAAATGTGCTTCCTTAGCTGTCTGTTTCTGTACTGCATTTACTCATTCTAAGGTAACAAAAACATGATACTTAATTTCAGGTGATTATACACTAAAGAAAACATGTATATTAATATTATATTCAATTTCTGCAGAGAGGTGCGTCTGAATCATACACAGTGGACCTTTAAATGCATCCATTTATAATTAGAAAACAAATGTTTTTGATTTGATAGTTTTCTCATTCTTGTGATTAAGACTTTTAATCCACTCTCAAGTAACACAACTGTAGAAATTGCGAATAAGATACATTATGTTTGAAGTGGTATTCACTGTTTTATCATCAATAAGTCTAGAAATTAAAAATTTAATGATTTACTCAAGCAATTCTTCTCTTTATTTTATGATTATATTGTAGTGTGCAATATGACTGTAAACGTGATGCCCTCTGGTGGTGGCTTTAACAGAATAACACTGCTGGGTGTTGCCTTCAAAGTCGGCTCTAATCGTGGTGATTCAGTAACTTTGTGGGCTTGTGTGTGTGTGTGTCACCGGAAGTTTCAGTTTCACTGCATCTGTTGAGGGACAGCAGAGGTAAGACGCTGTTTTGTGATTTTATCAATGGTTAATCTGCAGATTTTTGAACAAATGTGAAGTTTTTCTGGTTTCATGTACTGCAGTTTTTGTGCAACACTTGTACATGGACATAAGGGGACATAATAAACGGATATTGCATAATGCAGTGTGTGTTTGCTGAACTACGTTTGCTGTAGCCTCTACTAGTGAATTAGAATACAATAGAAAAACTGAAAAACAATCATAGTCATGTGTGTTGTTGCATTAATTCATTGTTAAAACGGTGCATTATAGACTGCATTATAGACCAGATTTAGGCTAGAATATTCTATTTTGTGGTATTATTTTTCTTTCACCTAAAACTATGCGCATTTAATGGTGTTTAATGGTCATGAAAAAGTTGTATACTTCAAGTTTATTTTATAAAGTATACATAAGTAAAGTATATATTTATGTACTAATACTTCTTGCGACTAAATTGGCCCACTTTTTAGTTTATAAAAGTATACTTTCCACTTTAAGTGTAAGAATAATAAACATTGAGTACACAACTAGTTTACACCTTATTTTGTACTGCAACTAAGTATACTATAGTTTACTAGTTTTATACTTTATAAAAAAGTAATTTAGGTTTCAGGACAGCTTTTAGAGATGAGTGAACTTCCACTTAATAAGTCTGACTGGAAAACCTCCTTAAAGCCAGCTGGGTCCTCCCTCGCGAGACAGAAACATTTCCGCCTTCTCTCGCGGCATTTTGTTTTTGTATTTTTGAAATGGAGCGGAAGAACTTGCTTTAGGAGGCGGTGTGGTTTTACGCACGCCCTAAAGCACATGCAGCTTGCTGGGCCTGTAGTCTCTGTTGGATGTAAAGTGTCTAGGTTTCCTGCAGAGATCACTGCGTTTTAGCTGTTGGAATTTATCCTAGAACTGGTAGGTGCAATTATGTATTTAGTCACACGCCTTTTTTATCAAAGAAAGAAATGAGTTGAAGTAACCTGTCCTCTATGGGTGTGACCAAAGCTTACTGGCAGCAATCTAATAATTGGAAAAGAGTGTGGTTAGTTTATTGGCATCTGTATGAGCCACAGGAATCTAATCTGAATAAATATAGATACACTGTAACCTGTATACTTTCAGATTAGAAGATAGAATATATAAATATTAAGGCTGTCGATTGATTAAAATATTTAATCGCACATTTTTTATCTGTTCTAAATGTACCTTAAAAGGAGATATGTCAAGTTTTTAATACTCTTATCAACATGGGAGTGGGCAAATATGCTTGCTTTATGCAAATGTATGTATATATTTATTATTGGAAATCAATTAACAACACAAAACAATGACAAATATTGTCCAGAAACCCTCACAGGTACTGCATTTAGCATACAAAATATGCTCAAATCATAACATAGTAAACTGCAGCCCAACAGGCAACAACAGCTGTCAATGTGTCAGTGTGCTGACTTGACTATGACTTGCCCCAAACTGCATGTGATTATCATAAAGTGGGTATGTCTGTAAAGGGGAGACTCGTGGGTACCCATAGAACCCATTTTCATTCACATATCTTGAGGTCAGAGGTCAAGGGATTCCTTTGAAAATGGCCATGACAAAACATAATATTGCTATATTCGATTTGTTTCTATATTTTCTTACAGTCATAATAGTTTGGATTTTCATTTAAAATGCAAAAAATACATATACATTTCTGCTGCTGTTTCGTACTGTAGGAAGTCCACTGCAGTTTCCTAATCCCAGTCTTGGTCTTGGCGTAGCGTAGCTAGAGGGGCACAGTGTAAACAGACCACAAGGACAGGAATCCCTCACTGGCTTCCCACCTGCCAGTTGTTTTCTGTAGGGCCCAACCACCAGTGTCACCAATTGGCCCTGGACCTGTGCAGTGGTGGGCAAAAGAAGTTTCCCCTGCACCACCCAGGCAGACAA
>CAKAKR010065672.1:78815-90843 GCA_916700685.1 Adelosebastes latens
GTGATTATCATAAAGTGGGTATGTCTGTAAAGGGGAGACTCGTGGGTACCCATAGAACCCATTTTCATTCACATATCTTGAGGTCAGAGGTCAAGGGATTCCTTTGAAAATGGCCATGACAAAACATAATATTGCTATATTCGATTTGTTTCTATATTTTCTTACAGTCATAATAGTTTGGATTTTCATTTAAAATGCAAAAAATACATATCCCTTCATCTTTTCTGCTGCTGTTTCGTACTGTAGGAAGTCCACTGCAGTTGTCTGCCTGCACCACCCAGGCAGACAAAAGCATACTTTTAAGGACAAAAATGTTTCTTCTGTTTTTGAGATTGTACTTCTCCGGTAGACACTCAAAGAAAGTTTTTCCAGGTATTTAAACAGGTACGTACGATACTGTTATGAATGAAACAACTTAACTAAAAGATGTAACGGCAGTCTAAGAATTAATTTCATTAAAAAAAAGTTTTCTTTTGTTTTGTTATAATTTTGAAAAAAGGCAGAATGGAGAGGAGAAGAAACCGGGTAAGAGTACCTTTTGACGAAGAAGAAGAAGAAGAAGATATGGACAAAAGAAGTAGCCCAAGGAAAAGAAAGAGAGTCATATATAATGAAGATGATGAGGACGACGACAAGGAGGATGAAGAAGAAGAAGAAGAGGAGGAAGAAGATCAGGAAGACAATGAGCAGCCAGGCACATCTGCTGAGAACACCCACAACCAGAGAGCACTCTTTATGCAAAATCTAGGACTCTTGTCTGTAACCTGTGGAAACAAAAAGGGCATTCTGCATGTAGATAAGTTCGAAAGCGGTAAGCGGAAAACTAATACTTGTTCGATTTACCTCACAATTAATTAAAAGAAGTAAAGTTATTTCTTTATTATTTTGTCCTTTTCCCTTTTTGTTTCTAATTTGTGTTGCTGTATGGGGATGCTATAGGTGAGGCATGTATCGAGAGTAAGGACCGCTGGTTTGATCCCTGTGACTTCGAGGACTTTGGGGGGAAAGCCTCCAGTAAAAAATGGAAACAAACTATTTCCCATAAAAATAAGCCTCTGCAGTTTTGGTTTGAGGTAAGACTTTTTTTTGTCGTTTATGTACTTTTTCTTTATTCAAGAAAATTATAGCAAACACTTAATAAACTTCTCACTATTATCACAGCAAGGATCCTTAACCACCAAGGGATTTAAAAGGAGAGGAAGTGAGACTATAAAGGTAACTGAACATCAGAATTCAATGTGATATAAATTCATGCTTTGACAGTGATGATGAGTCCCGTTTTGTTTTTTTCTATATTCTGCCAGCAAAAAAAAATCCTGTCACGTAATCGCATCACGAGTTCATCTGAAGGTTTGTCTGCCTTTTTTTAATGTAATTTAAAGGGGCTCTATGTAAGAATCAGAAATAGCTTGTTAACAATGACACTTGTGGCCCGTTAAGTCAACGACAATCAGCGTCATGTTGCTCGCGCTCGGGCTTGCACTACGTAGACACGAGAGAGCATCGGTCGAAACAGTGAGACGACACACACGAGACTAAACGTGATTAGAAACATTAGCCAGCTAAAAAAAACAATATCACTATATTTCAGAGTTTGCATAGTCTCCCCGTGATAGCGTGGGTTTACTCCGGGTGCCTCGGTTTCCTCCCACAGTCCAAAGACAGGCAGGTTAAGTTAATTGTTGACTCTAAATTGCCCGTAAGTGTGAATGTGAGCGTGAATGGATGTCTGTCTCTCTTCGAGTGCGCGCATGAGGCCACATCCGTTGGATTTTCCTGGAAAAACTGACCCGTATTCTTCACATTAAAAGCAGTCTACAGGAGACGCAGAAAGTCCCATTTTTTAGGTTAGGTTACAACCTGTTCAAACATTGGCAATAAAAAAAAAAAAATTACATACAGTCCCTTTAAATCCGAAATTTAATAAAAATAAAAATAAGCAGTGTGCATGCCAAGTTAATGTTATTCATTTGTTTAGGCCTACCAAGTAGTACAATTATAAAGTGTACATCTTATTATATCCCTGTCAAAGAGTCAGAAATACAGTCCGCAGAAGAAACTGAGGAAGATGATGTTAAAGACGACGACTGGTTTCCAGGTAGTGAGGAACTGGCCCCGGAGACAGAGGAGGATGAGGGAGAAAAGGCAGCGGCTGAAAATGGAGGAGAAGTTGTCGACTCAGGAGATGACAAGAGTCAAGAAGGGGAAATAGAAGATGAGGATGTGCCTGCTGTTGCTGAGAACGGCGAAGACAACCGTGTTTTTGAAGGTGACGTTTCCTACAGGAATCATCATCTGTATCATCTATTATTGAAATTAATATTAACATGTTAGGCTACTAAGTGATTACCTGTGTGAATATCACTCTTCTTTCAGAAGGGGAGACAAAATCGATCACTCCAACACCTGAGAAAAGGGCATCATTGCAGAAGGAAGTAAAAGTTGTCATCAAAAGGCTTCCAGAGGTAAGGTGGAGAGAAACTTAAATTTTTTTGAACAATTTAAAGTTAAATGCATCAATCTGGTGAACTTTGGGAGCAAAATTACGAGGCTAGATCTATGAAGAACTTGGTGCTCGAGTAAACAATTTACCCATAACATGTATAAATGGACGACGCGTCTCCAATTCTTCCCACTGTACAAAAGTGTAGCCAAAATATCTCGGATACGAGAGCTGCCAACGTCATATGGAGCCAGAGTCTGCGCAGTAGTGATCAAGGGGCTATCTTGCACATTTTAACCAATTACCTAGTTAAATAAATTAATCTTTAATCAAATACATTTTCAATATGTGATTTAAAGGTATCTTAACCACATGAAATCACGGGATTTCCACTGGAGTCAGAGGCAGGGATGGCAGTTACCGCTAAGCTGACCTAGTTAGCTTTTAGCCGGACTAGTTTTATGTGGTGTTACTTCTTTTTTTTCTCTATTATGATTTAAGATTTAGCTATTGTCTTATTTATATGGTAGCCTATAACATGCTCAGTTACTAAGATTTTGGAGCATCAAAATTGAAATTTGATTTCTTTCAAAGCGTACTTACGGGGGCGGACTATTTCATATCGTTCCTTTGTGAGGGAAACAGAGAAAGCCAGCGCAACTCTTGAGTTATCAGAGGAACTTTTGAGGGTGGATAGCTTGTATGCAACAGCTCCAGACTCCAAACTCATACTGTCATTTACTGATCTTATGGAGGCAACAGAGTCAACTGCACATATGAACCATAATACTGATCTCTGCTGGTGATGATAGTCACTTAGTACCATTGAATGATGATTCTGTATGTGCTCTAATTTCAGGCCACGAGAGATTGTCAGTCCAATGGAATAAAGCATCTACTAGAAGGTTTGTATTAATATAATAATTGTACTTTAATATGTTGACAGACCAAAGTCAGGAAAGCTAATTCCACAATAATTCAAGTGATTCTTTCCTGTAACCTTATTTTTATTTGTGAGCAGACAGTAGGTGTAAGCCATTGGATGAGGATGCACAAAATCAAGAGGAGAGAGAGCGCAGCGGTGCGGCAATAGACGACCCCGTTAATCCCTCGCAAACGTCAGACCCAGCCATCGTTGGAGGCGTTCAGGAAGAAAATGGAGAGGAGGTCACACGAAGTTATGAAAGAAAGAAAGATGGAAAGAGAGAAATCCAAACTGCAACACCTCTATGTGCACCAGTTACCTCGGCCCCAGGCGTCAGATCTAAAATCCTGAATAAAACTAAAGACATTGGATCAACCAGCAATCACCGTGCCGACCTCAGTACCTCCCCTGTGCTGATAGTCACACAGGGAGCAGGGAACACAGATGCCACCACCGCTGGCCATGATGCAGCACAATTACAAGTGATGAACTGTGAGACAAGGTAAGGTCTAACAAGGACATTATTTGGATAAACAAAGATGCTCATTTACATGCAAGGACATACAATATTTTTCCTTTCACAGGGTTCCCCAAGCTTCAGACAGCACTCAGCCCTCCGACGTGGTGGAGGATCAAATCTCAACCTGCTCTAATCTGGATACAATGGACCTTGACCAGCTGAAGAGGGAGAAAATAAAAATGCAACTGAAAGTCTTGAAGTTGCAAGATGAATACTACACTCTGAGAATAAAGGAACTTAAAAAATGAAACATTTTCATTGGAGCAAGCTTGCATGGTAAGAATTCACGCACATTACTTTAATATCAATGACATGTATATGTACTGTATACAGTATATTAGGGCTGTCAAAGTTACAGAATACTAACGCGTTAACACAAATTCTTGAGATTTTGACCTCATAGTGGGCTCAGTTCTAAAGCTAGAGTGAAGATACTGGCATCATATGAACTACAAAAACCTAAGGAATCCATTGGTACCAATCATGTCATACTAGCTTGTTGAGAAAAAGACTAAATAACGCTCCAAACTTACGCTAAATTTAGGTGAGGAAAACCTGTCATATAGAATCATCAGAGCACTGTCAACTGCCATTTTCAAAGGGGTCTCTTGACCTCTGACCTCAAGATATGTGATGAAAATGGGTTCTATGGGTACCCACGAGTCTCAACTTTACAGACATGCCCACTTTATGATAATCACATGCAGTTTGGGGTAAGTCATAGTCAAGTCAGCACACTGACACACTGACAGCTGTTGTTGCCTGTTGGGCTGCAGTTTGCCATGTTATGATTTGAGCATATTTTTTATGCTAGATGCAGTACCTGTGAGGGTTTCTGGACAATATTTGTCATTGTTTTGTGTTGTTAATTGATTTTTAATAGTAAATATATACATACATTTGCATAAAGCAAGCACATTTGCCCACTCCCATGTTGATAAGAGTATTAAATACTTGACAAATCTCCTTTTAAGGTACATTTTGAACAGATAATGCGCAATTAATTTGCGATTAATCACAATTAACTATGGACAATCATGAAATTAATCGCGATTAAATATTTTAATCGATTCACAGCCCTAGTATATATCTATATTCATATGTTATATATACGGGTTGGAAAATATGATAATGCTAATCACTCTGGGATCACTAAGGGTGTTTGCCGGTACACCTAAAATGACAGTTTGTAAAATACTGGTCAAAAACTGCATCACTTACTTACTTGCTATAAACTTGAAACAACCACTTGAGAACTGAATTAAATTTTGGTGGCTAGTTTCAAATGACCTTGACAGTGACGTCATGCTTTTTTCCATTTTAAAACTGGAAGCAGTAGACACCCAAGCAAGTGGTGTGTTGTTGAGCAGTCCCAACACACCTTCCTCTAAAATGTGTGTGCATGTCTTTGCCTGAACACCATCTCCTAGCAACTATTTCACTACGCTGCCAGGCCAGGCCGGTCATGCTGAAGAGACCATGGATCTCAGGTTAGGTCAGCTGTGGAGTTCTCCCGAAATCTGGCTGGACATAGTAATTCACTGCATTTGATGATGAAAGGCTTTTTTCTCCCTTTCTTTAGGGAGTGAAAGCAAAAATGAGTCCCTCTCAGGATTCTGGGCCAATTTAATACTCCAAGCCACTTGATGAATATGGACCCAGATGTCAACTTGAACTCTTCAAATCTTGAAACATGACCTCAATAATTGTGAAAGACTAGGATTACCGCCTCGCAGTTGTATGCCTCTGCCAACCAGCCAAGTTGCAGTTTACATCCATATCCATCCAAAATGTCATCATTTGATCTTATTAGAAATTTTTTGTGAAGTTGTCATAATTAGCATTTAGGTTTATCAGACTATTAGCTGATCATTTTCCATTTCTTCTGCATGCACTGATGTAAAGAAACGTTACGTAAAAGTAGCAATTTTGAAATCTTTTGGGATATTTTTGTAATTCACTGGCTCTTGTTCTTGGCTGATTTTACACCTATTAGCATAGACAAATTAGTAAAAATGTTTTCAGCTTTAGGAGAGGAAATGTATCTCACACATGGACCTAAAAACTAAAGATAAATGCAGTGAATCCACCGCGTGTACTTTTTTAATGATAATATATGTCTGCCAAAACGTTATTTCCTCTTGTAACGTAATAATGTCCTTGTTCTTTGTTTGGCTTGTGTTGATATTTGTAGATTGAAACAGACATTTTATTTGTGCAGGATGTAACAAGTTGAATAGAAAAACTGCTGTCAGTCATCTGGTAACTAAAGGGCACAAATATAGTTAGAAAGGCATTATATATATATTTGCAAAAGTCTCAAAAAAGAACGATATTTATTACCAGCTATGTTTGCATTCACATTTAACATAAAAAATACAATACATATTCTTGTTTTTTACATTTGTATTTACAGATCAATCAAAGCAGTGAGTATTAAACAGTTGTTACTACTAATAAAGCGGCTATTCTGTCATACGTTCTTCTTCTTCATCGTTTTCCACCTCCTCTTCCTCCTCATCATCATCGTCGTCTTCATCAAAGTATTTATCCTCCGCGTCTCTGCTGACTATGTCCAAGTTGTCGTAGTCGGGGTTCTCGTCCACCTCGCTGTAATTGATACAAACACTTAGAATACACACTTTAAAAGCAACACAAATTTAACATTTAACCATAGTGGAATATTTTTTAAATCTTGCAGGCTTCTGTGTTCGGGGCACCAGCAACTGTAATGTGTATTGTGTACATTTGAAATTTCCCACTAATAATAGAAACATACTTACTGTTTAAGTAAAAATGGGATTTCAATGTTATCAGCACCTTAATAGTTACAAATCTTAAGTTTCTCTGTGTCACTGTTACCTACAAATTAAGCTACAAGATGGCACTATAAGCAAGTCCACCACTTGAAAACCATGTTTATTGTCACAGCAACACATTTTCAAAAATCCTGCTCACTCAGAAGTTATTTACTTATCTTATGTTATCTAGAATAATTCCTCATTTTTTTATTTGAAAGCCCTAAATATCCTGAGCAGGACTCAGTAGATATTTATATTTTTAGTAGGGCTATCAACGTTAACGCGATAACGCAAAAACGTTTTTAACGGCACTAATTTCTTTAACGCATTAACGCAATCCATCTTTCGGAGGTTGTAGCGGGCTCAGTTTAAAAGCTAGTGAAGGTACTGGTATCATACAAAACTAGAAAAACCTAAGGAATCCATCGGTACCAACCAGGTAATACTAGCTTTTCTTGAAGGAGGCTAAATAACGCTCCAAACTTGCGCTAAATTCTTGGCGAGGAAAAAACTGTCATGGCCATTTTCAAAGGGGTCCCTTGACCTCTGACCTCAAGATATGTGAATGAAAATGGGTTCTATGGGTACCCACGAGTCTCCCCTTTACAGACTTTCCCACTTTATGATAATCACATGCAGTTTTGGGGCAAGTCATAGTCAAGTCAGCACATTGACACACTGACAACTGTTGTTGCCTGTTGGGCTTGAGTTTGCCATGTTATGATTTGAGCACATTTCTTATGCTAAATGCAGTACCTGTGAGGGTTTCTGGACAATATTTGTCATTGTTTTGTGTTGTTAAAAGATGTCCAATAATAAATATATATGGTAAGCATATTTGAACACTCAAATGTTGATAAGAGTATAAAATACTTGTCAAATCTTCCTTTAAGGTACATTTCGAACAGATAAAAATGTGTCATTAATTTGAGATTAACTATGGACAATCACGCAATTAATTGCGATTAAACATTTATATCGATTGACAGCCATAATTTGTAGTGATACATTGTATGAATGCCCATTGAGCGGTGGTGTGGCTGACCTGTAGTTGAAATCTTTGTCTTTGCCATCTAGGAAGCGCTGGTGCATCTGACTGATGAACTCCTCCCTGAGCAGAGCCTTCTCCTCTGGGGTGGGCTGCCGTTCCTTCTGCTGGACAGCATCATCTACAGGAGGGAACAAAGAGAAAGACACGTGACGACTGGCAGAACAGAGAGAGAAGCACTCAGAGGATACAGGGAAAAGGAGAACAGAGACAGACCTTCTTTGTTTCTTCACTTCAACCCACAAGAGCAACAAAAACTGCATTTAATTTATAACTTCTCACCATCGTCCTCATCCTCCTCCTCCCGTGCTCCCTCCTCTCTCTCCTGCTCCTCCTGCAGCCGATTCTGGATGAGACGCTCCTGGTAGGAGTTGAGGAGGAGGTGGGCGAGCCCTCCTGCGCCTCCCGCCGGCGCCCCTGGTCCCCCCTGTGCATCGTCCTGCATGGCCTCCTGGGAGCGCTCCAGCACCTAAAACATTCAGAAATTACTCAAAAACACATACTGAGCTCAAAGAAACTGCTCAAACTGAACTAGTTAGTTATGAAATGAAGACTGCATCATGCTCTCACCTCCTCATCAGTCAGGTACTGGCCAATATATTGTTCATACAGCAGCGGCTCCCTCACCCGCATCTGTTCCTCACTGAAATACTCGCCCTCTAGAAGAGGAGGTGGGGCAGAGGAACAAAGGGATGACGAGGTGGGAAGGAAAGAAGAGCGCGGTGTTTTTGTTTAATGTAAAATGAGTTTACATGAGTCTTATTGAAAGAGCCTGGACAATTCTTGTGCTAAAGAACTCTTAACTGATATGAATCAATGTATTCTTTGTTTCAGTTGACAAAAAAAAAGCCCCTACCCGTCTGCAGGGCCCTGAGGGCAGCGTAGCGCTGGTTTCGAACTCTTGTCCTGTTAGTGAAGGCTGCCGCTCGTCTCTCTATCACATTGCTGTAGTGAAGAACTCGTGGGTCTGAGCTGACGTGGGCAAACACTGACAGGTCCCGGGGCTTGAGGCAGGCCTAGAAATGGGGCAGGTAGGTTAGCACAAGAAACTGTGTTATCATTATGCTAAATACCTTTTGCCAAATGATGAATATGCTGAGGCAAATTTGTGATATTGGGCTCTATAAATAAAACTGACTTACATTTATATCAAGCAATTTTCAATAAACACAGGACAAAAAGACGGATAATATCCTCTAATAAATGTGTTACAGTGAACCCAGTAAGCCTGGTCATAAAGTAGCAGTAGGTTGAATGTTTTTGGCATCATTGGGCAAAAATTCCATAATAACTTTTCAGCATATTGTAATTCAAGTGTTCTGAGAGAAAACTAGACTTCTGCACCTCCTCATGGCTCTGTTTTCAGGCTTTAACAAATCTGGGAGACTTTGGCCAATCACAGGTCATTTCAGAGAGAGAGAGCATTCCTATTGGCTGTGCCCCGGCTGGTGGGCGGTGCTTGGTATTTCCTCAACTTGATCTCAACATGGCTGCCGGGTCACAAACTTTCTCATTTTACAGCTAAACAGTACACTACAAGATGTTTCTGAAAACATTTCAAGCGAGAAATAGGCATTACAGTAACATAATATTGATTCATACTTGATCAGCGCTGCCTAGTTTGACCGTTTGATCAGAATTCGCGAGTGATTGACAGCCGGCTATCATAGACGGTAGCTAGACCTCAGGTCAGCACTGATTGGTTGTTTTCCTCCGGTCTGTGAAATCTTGCAGATGCCGTTAGGAGCACCGGAGGACACAGAGGCACATGATTTTTTTCAGATTAGCTGTCTCATGCACTACTGTCAGGATATAGTGACTTGTTTTATAAAAATAACTTTTTAATCATATTTGCTCCAATTCTACCCACTGCTGCTTTTCAGCTCTCTTTCTTTATTGTCCACAACTAGTCTTAATTTGAGCCCATCAGACACATGAGCCCCTGTGTCTGATGCTGCCCAGGACATATACACACACACACTTATGTGTGGCTGAATAGACACATCCACACAGTGAGTGAGCTGTGTACACACGTACATGGTACCTCTCCAGGAACACCAGCGGTCTGCTGCTGTACTGCTGCAGCAGCTCCTCTCTGCGCTGCAGCAGGCTCAGTTCAGCCTCTCCTTTCTGCTGGCTCTTCACTAGACTTCCACTCATGGCCACGGCCTCCACCATGGCATTCACACAGATGGACTCCGCCTTGCTCACGAACTGCGTGAGATAAGCACACAGTAAAGCAGAATGATGAAGTAGTGTGCAGGTATTTTGCATTGCATACAAAGCAGAGCTAAGGTGATCTCACCTGGATGTCTCGTCGCGGCTGCAGGGTGTCTATGTCTTTGGGTCGGTGGAAGTCGCATATCTGGGACCGTGTCACCGGTTCTTCTGGTAATTCACTTTTATCTTCACTGTCACACAAACTCGGTTGTGTTTTAACTGGAGGCTCAACGATTTCCCCCCACATAATGAACTAACTGTTAACCAGCGTACTAACTAACGTGTTTCCTTCCAGTGGCTCTTAATGACGATAAACTAGCCGACGTTGCTATGACGTTTCTGTCCTTAAAGTGACTGTAACGTTACTGAATATGTTGTCATAGATACCGAAAAGGACCGGTAACAATCTCTCAATTTAGTGTGAACATTCCCACATGAGAAACTAAATAATAACAGGTTAATTACACACATTTCATTTCGCTTGTTTAACATTAGCTATGTTTGGTCGCCATGCTGGTCCGTCATAATTATTTACCCCCTTTTCCGCTTAACCGAAAGAATAGTTCCGCTCTGTGCTGTTGGTTTTGTCTCCCTCTGGTGGTAACTTTGTGACCATAGAAAGAAGTGGAATACATAAAAAATACATAAACAAACATACATTTTTTTTTATTCCAAATATTGCAAGGTGTAATGTGCTAGGTTTTCCTAGTGTTCCAAAGACGTACCAATATTTAAGATAAGATAAGATAAGATATTCCTTTATTAGTCCCGCAGTGGGAGAAAAAACGTACATATAAAAGAAATAAACATGTAAAATACGTTTAAAAAAAACAAAATAAATAAATTAAAAATGTCAATAAACACGTGAGCAAAAATGGCAGTGATATTTCCCAAGTGTGTCTCAATGTCTCTGCTGGAAAAGTCTTTTTGATCATTCACATAGCAGATTTTTAAAAAATCTACACCTGAATATGGCACGTAAAACATATTCATATTAATATTTCTGTGACTAAAAAAGTAAACGACTTTACAAATCTGTGCATTACTAAAAATATATACTCCAAAAATTGCAATATCTTTCAGACATATAAAAAAATATCCCAGAGTAATACGTATAAAAAGTTTTGCAGTGTACAGCAGCAAAGGGGATAGTGCAAAAAACAAGATGCATCAGCTAACACAGTAAAAAAAGAGCTAAACAAAGTGTAACAAAATATGAACCATTTAAATAGAAGGAAGTATAAAAAAAGGAGCAGTATATACAGTATTGACAATAAACAGACTATTAACAAAATTGCACAAGTAGAAAATGATATTGCACAGTATGAATTACACCTGAGGAGTACTGATAGACAGTTGGTGTACAGTAAAGTGCAGTTCTTGTCAGTTTTTTGGTGTGTATTTGATCTACTGGGAGCAGTGCTGGTTGTGGTCTACTGGGAGCAGTGCTTGTTGTGGTCTACTGGGAGCAGTGCTGGTTGTGGAGTCTGACAGCTGCAGGAAGGAAGGACCTGCGATAGCTCCTTCACACACTTTGGGTGGAGCAGCCTGTCTGTCGCTGAAGGAGCTCTCCAGTGCTGAGATGGTGTCCTGCATGGGGTGGGAGTCATTCTCCATCATGGATGACAGTTTAGCCATCATCCTCCTCTCTCCCACCACCTCCACTGTGTCGAGGATTATGGCAATATTGCCATTTTTATTGGCATTTTTTCGGACATTTTTCAGACTTTTTTTTCAGACTTTTTTTTCGGACTTTTTTTCAGACTTTTTTTACGGACATTTTTTCAGACTTTTTTTTCGGACATTTTTCAGAATGTTTTTTCAGACTTTTTTTTCGGACATTTTTCAGAATTTTTTTTCAGACTTTTTTTTCGGACATTTTTTCAGACTTTTTTTTCTGACATTTTTCAGACTTTTTTTTCAGACATTTTTTTCGGACTTTTTTTTTGAACATTTTTTCAGACTTTTTTTTCGGACATTTTTTTCGGGTATTTTTCAGACTTTTTTTTCGGACATTTTATCAGACTTTTTTTTCGAACTTTTTTTTAAATCTTTTTTTTCGGACTTTTTT
>CAKAKR010065673.1:0-43495 GCA_916700685.1 Adelosebastes latens
TTCTCAACGACGATGAAACTCATCATCACCATCATCATCATCGTCTTTTAATTCAGCAACCACACAAAATAGTCATGTAATTTATAATTCCATTATGATTATGGCCTTTAAAGTCATTACCACCCACAGACTGTGGTCAGTGATACACCTGCATTCTAAAAGTCATCAGCCATCACACCCACAATCCTACCTGGAACGGAGAGAAGAAAGAAAGAAGAAGCTTATTAAATTGATCTTAAACTTTAATAATGATAAACAGTTGTATTGTAAAACGTAATCACTGGGAAGTTGTTTTTTATGCAAACCTTTATACTAGCCCTGCATTTTTAATTTTTTATCATTTACCACTTTGCAGAAATGCAATGTGTTTATTCAGTTCCATTTTGGATTTACACCATGTACTTGCCTTCCCCTCATTACATTCACACCCCTTCAAAGTGACAGGTAACACCTTGTCTGGCTTGTTCCCATCCATCAGTCCATCTTTAACAAATATCTCTCTGAGCTGCCTGCTGTCTGCAGGATCTCAGTGTGCTCTGCAGCAGGGTGTGCATGCCCAAGTGTTCCTCAGTTGCTGTAGTTGTTCATGTGAACTAGAGGCACGTTGCCTCTGCACTTTTATGTGGGCCAACTCTGGAGACATGTTGTGATTACCGAATACAGATTACAACTAGAATCCATTCCAACAAGAAATAGAATTATCAAAATAACTTAATTTGCAAACCCGGAACTTTCATTCACTGGTAGTGTCAGATAATATTCTTACAGCAACAGATGCACATACAGTATGTAACACGTCTGAGATACAATTTCAGTTCCTTGCACAACCACAGGGAATAACTCAGGCCCTAATATGGAGCCTTGGGGCACTCCACATTTAATAATATTGGTTCTGATGTGGTACTATACACACTATCACGTCTCCTATAAATTATGTAATTCATTTTCAAAGAAGCTGCCTAAATATTTTTTTAATCAACATAAGGAGGAAACGTATCCCTGCTAGCAATATGATATTCATAACTAAACCTTTATTTAATGTAATTTATGGTTATGTTTAGGCAACTCAAAGAACTTGGTTAAGGTAAGGGAATGATCATGGTCTGTGTTAAATACTGATAAAGCCAACACTGACATGTTTTACTTCATTCACTTTTAACTGAAACCACAATCAATTTATGCAGGGGGAGGATGTGAGCCCAGTTCTCTGGTGTCACGGTCCTGTGCAGCATCCACCCCAACCACCTCCTCACAACACTGTAATACTTCTTTCACTGGTTGCCATTATGTTTTCCTGAAAATGTACTTGGCGAAACAAATCAGGAGCGTATGAATGTAATATATGTAATATTCTAGGCGGCAGGGTTGATCAACATCACATACTGGAGTTCTTCCTGTGAGATAAAAGATGAACCATTTCACAGCAGTATGTCCATACTGTAGTTCACACATCACGTCTTTGATCACAGTATGTGTCAGAAGCTTTCGGCAATCCGGCCGAGCTGCACCAACATCATTTCCGTCAAGGTTTGGTCTGACAAAAACAGAAAGGGTCTGTAGAATATGCTGCTGTAAAACATTATTTAACCTCATCGAACACCAGCTCAAAAACCTTGGAAGTAGCTGTTAAAACCAGCTTTTCAATCCACCTTTGAATATCAGGGGTGCAAAAGGCTAGATGGTGACTCATACAGCTTGTGGAGGCACGTTTCCTGGCTTTCTAATTGTGGTTACAACACCCAGGACATCACATGGACATACTTGAAGCCAGAAGGGGGGCATGTTTATGCAGCTGTCACTGATGGTTTGACAGTGAAACATGGTGTGTGCAGCCCAGAGCATGCTAGTTTTCAAACACACTTACGGGGGGGCCAAGCGAACCTTCGCTCCCGTAGCATGGCCTGACCATTGGACCAGCGAGCTATTTGAGGAGAGACCGCTGAAGAGCCAGTGAGCAGAGGGGCTGAGTGGGTCAGAGCCAAAGCAGCAGAGCTAATGTGGCTTGTTGTGGTAGAAACAGAGGCCAAAGGGCCGTGTTACGGCTAAGCAGAGTGCGTCTTTGGCTGCTCGTGTGTGTACTCTCGCAGGCACAAGCCACCACGGTGAGGGCTTGTTTGCAGTCTGTGTATCCATACGGCAGGGAGCAAGAAACAGACAGTCGCCCGCTACCAACCGCCACGTACCCCCCATCCAAGCTGTCTGTCCTCCCCAGCCAAGAGAGGAGGAAAACAGAGACGCAGGGGAAGCTTTAGTTTGTGTGCACAAACAGAGAAGAAAACAGAGACAATGGACAAAAAATGTGAGAAGGAAGCATTTTTAAATAAACTGAAGATGACAAAATGAGACAAATGGAATCATAAAAATGCTGATGATTTTAACTTTGTGTGTACCGAGAGGATTAAAAACTGTATTCTAGGGGTTGTAGATCAGGGCCAAATCGTACCTGGTGGACACTAGAATATCTTCTGAAAACTTCTGACAGCAAACCAAGATGACCTACGAGGAGGTTATTATATTGATTAGATCATGGCAGAAAAAAACAAAAAAACATAATTGGCGAAAAACTCTTTTAGTTTCCCTGCAAAATATTTTGCCATTGTTGTCGTGGTTTGGTCAGATTCTGCACCTGCCCTCATCACATCCTTGACCCAACCAAAACCATACTGTTTATTTCTGAGGATGCACGTAACCAACGATCAAATTGTGGACTTCTGCAGGATTACGTCTCCTTTGACCAATATATCCACCTGTATGACAGGCTGGCACAGAGGCGCTCTTCAAGAAGAGCCGGAGCTGCTCAGAGGCTGCAACAGCATGCTGCAGATGTTCTACCCATGTGTGGTGGCCAGCGCGATCCTCTATGTTATAATAAATATGGATCAGAAGGATATGGGTTAGAAGGGGCCTGCTACACCTACTAGTAGGCTCAGACGGTCGTTATCATCAACTCACATGGTTGATCACCGTTACGAATACAAAGGGAACAAAGTTAGGCGCTGACCTCTAGTGGTCGTCGAAATTATGACGGGAGCAAAGGAGGAAGTTGAAATTAAGTTTTATAACTAGGTTCGTAACAAAGAACACGCCTCAATCACATCCCATTTCCGCACAAAAGTATTTAAGCACACCTGATCCGTTCACCTCCCCTTTGACTCGGTTTTTACATCTCCCCCTTCCCCCCTCCCCAACCCCTTTTTTTCTTTTCCCTCTCCTTTCTCTCTTTTCTCTCGTTCGAATACAGGAACCACTGTCAAAATCAGAGCACATGAAGAGATGGCTCATCGCCGGTTACCTCCCGCCTCCAGCTGACATCGATTCAACATCCCTCTCCCACAGCCATCCGTCCACGATCGTGATTCCTCTCCACATCCCTACATCTCTCGCCCTTCATCTCCACATCTTTTCATCCCTTCCCTTCATCCCTCATCCTCCTCCCTCCTACATCATCATAGCTCCCTTACATCTCCCATACATAATTAACTATTCTAAACCCATATCGCTATTGGCGTGGTCTCTGTTAGTGAAAGTCTGTGTAGGGAGGAGGTCGGGGTCAAACACACACACAAACGCCATTTGGTAGGACCAGGTTGCAAACGTTGCGTAGTCTGCACTAGGTTTAAGATACCAGCTAGTTTGGGATGTTTAAAGGTATCACAGAGGACTAAGGAGTGTATTTGAAACAGGAGACAACCTATGGATGGCAAGCCAAAAAAAAGAACGGCTGTATTTTTTATGTCGATTCTTTAACAATGTTTTGCGATTCTACAGTTTATTATTCAGAGGAGAGGTTGAAGAGAATAGCATGAGTGCGAGAAAATAGATGGAGGCAAAATAACACACGCACACACACAGTGGCAGACATCTTCGTCATTCACTGGCACTCAGCGTCAGGCTGTTCCCATGTAGTGACAAAATGTCAGCCTCCTCGATGCAAACACAATGAAAGGAGTGGAGATAATAACCTCCCTCTATCTTTCTCTCTCTCTTGCAGAGGCATCAATTGAAGTGTGTGGGTGTGTGTGCTCTGTTTGTTCATTCACTTGTGTGTCAGGTCACCTCAGGACCACTCAGCCTCCAGATGGAGCAGCAGTGTCCCTCCAGCTGAAGCCCCGGGTCCAGATTGGTCTCTGTGGAAAAGCAGAGTCTTTGGGGCCCCACTGCATGCCCACACCCTCACCCTCACCCCTCACCCCCCATATTCATCTACCCCCATTCATCACTGAGCGGCATCAAGGCTTTTGTCTCCCCCTCTCCTTACTTATACACTCATACAGGCTTCGGAGCTGTGTCAGAAATCTCTAAGCAACCACAGCTGACTTAATCCAGGATTTTCCTATATTCAATATTTAGTTTTTACCACCTTTCAATATCCAGTCTCTGCTTGACATTATTACACAGGTGGGGATTCAATCTCATGCAGAGCCATGAAATTGACTTGTCCAGTTTCATACTTAGAATTGATCTGATCACTCTGGTTGCAGGGGTGGTCTGTGTCTCCACACGTTCTCCACACACACACACAGACACACACACACACACACACACACACACACCTCACACCCTGCACAAACACAATTTTCACTCCAAAGACATGATGAGGAGAGTAATGAACCTTTTCTTTTTCATTACAACTATGGATCAAATGATTATATCAAGTGTGAAAGGTGTGACTCGTAGTGACAAACCCACTGAGAATTATCACCAACTCTGCACTTCCCCTTGGCTCTACAGAGCAAGTTACGGCCCGTCCAGACTTCCTGTGTGAGCAGCGTGTGGCGGCTGCCTCGCTGAACTTCTGCGTTTCCCACGCGTGGGTTGTCCGCACCGGCAGCGTTTCTGCTGCTGCTGTCAGCCCTTTCTTTCTACACAGTTTGCCTCTCATAATGGCCATTTCACTTCATTATAAATGTAATTTATATTTATTTTACACAGTAAAAGGTTAAGAACCGTGTGGTAATTTGTAAATAATAGTTATAATCCACAATTAAAACCCCATACTTTATTCATTCATGGAGCCGTGCAAATCACTGCATTTTCTACAACACTGTCCTGCAAATATTTCAGAATAAAAGCCTTGTGTTAACAAATGAAGGAATTCTGGCCACAAAAAAATAAAACGCTTGAGGGCTTTTATTTTGAAATGAAAGCAGGAAGTGTTGATTGAAAAATAAATATTTGTTTTCCATGTCCGTGATATATTCTACAGATACAGACATTGAATGTGTAGTAATGTTGCTGATATGATGTCAATATACAGTGAAAAGATCACCTTCACTGTCTGTTGTTGCTGTGAACCGCGCGGCTCGCGGTAAAAATAGGCGAGACCTCGAATCTGTAGATTCACGCGGGCTGTGTGGCTGCTCTAACTTGTTAACATGGACGCCTAAATAAAAAATGGCAGGTTGCACAGCTGCCACGCACTGCTGACGTTCCCTGTGTGGACAGGCCGTTAGCGTCTTTGAGCTCTTTGTTTTGGTTTTACGGCTCACAACTTTACTGTTTTGGTTCCGTCTCACTGCTCTCATGAACCCAGTCTACAGGCAGCTGTTTTCAGTGAAAAGGCTCTGGTAAACTCACTGTACACCACCTGCTCAGAAACAAACAGCAGACAGACAAAGTTACAGACCATAGTGGAGTATTTAGCAGCTAAAGAGAGATATTTCCAACTCCAAATGAATGATAATGTTTATCTGTGTCTGCTGAATGAGTTAGCCATATCAACTTTATGAATCTCTCTCCAGGAACATCTTTTCAAAAGTTAATAAATGCAGCTTCAAGTCAAATATCAAACCTATCTCTATTTGTGTTTTATGTAAATCACCAGTAATATGAGAAAGTTTGTGACCCAGCAGCCATGTTGAGATGTGCTGAGGAAATACCAAGCACCGCCCACCAGCCGGAGCACAGCCAATAGGAACGCTCTCTCTCTCTCTTTAAAGCCTTAAAAACAGAGCCATAACGAGGTGCAGAAGTCTAGTTTTCTCTCAGAACACTTGAATTACAATATGCTGAAAGGTTATTATGGATTTTTTGCCAAATGATGCTAAAAAAGTGTTGCCTACTGAAGCTTTAAGTACGTAACTGAATTTAATCCACACCATGATCTTTTCCCAAACCCTACCAAGTAGTTTTGTTGTCTAAACATAACCAAGTACGTCTGTTAAAACTATGACCGTTTCACAGTGTTAAACAGAACAGTCATATACTGTATGTTGTCTTGGGAGTCATTGGCAAACAACCAATTCTGGTGTTTAGGTATGAGGTTGTGTTGCTATGTACAGTAAAACTACTCCATCACAATTAAAAGTCCCATTCTACTGTTGTGGAAGTATGCCACATAGTTGACTGAAGTGAGCTTACTTATTTTATTCATTATTCTGTTTTTTCTCAAATCAACCTTTACACAATTTCATTATTATACATTGTCGCAATGTTCTTGAATGTTTATGTAAAGTACTTTGAATTGCACTGTTGCTGAAATGTGCTATACAAATAAAGCTACCTTGCTTTGCCTATATATCACACCAATAATGTAAATCTGGCAAAAAATTAAGCAGACTGTATGTTCACTGTGATGGACTACAAAGCAAGTCTGCTAATTGATTGTTATACAATATAGTGATGAATGGAAACCAATATCTAAAAACTGTGAAACACAACATTATGGTTTACAAAATGTAAAGTCAATGTGGTGCAAATGTAGTCAACCCCCAACTGTTTCTCCAATCGTAAAAAAGAGAAAATATGAATATGAATGGCAATAATTGGATGGATAAATGGACAACTTAACTGTTAAACTTTTAGCGAAACTTAAGGGAAAAGTGTTAATTCCCAATGTGCAATAATTACCACCAACTACAAACATGATTATAAAAATGAATATTTATAAACAAGTGGCAACACATGCCATTTATAGGATCTCTCACCCTTTCCCTCTTCTAATTGACTTTTAGTTTGTGCAATCTGTTCAGTAATGCCTTTTTCATGCTAAATATGAATATGAATATTTACGCTACAGTAACTCACCAGCTTCCCGCTTGAGTCCCTGCGGCGCTCACACGCTACTGTTGGTCGCCTTCCACGTCGCTACGGCTGATTATCTGGTTCACTGAGGGCGAGGCAAGGACGAGCAAACATACGGCAACTTTCAATCTCAGAGTCTGGAAGAAGCTGGCTGCCTGCCATTCTGCGGATTTTTCATGTTGTTCCCTTCCCCGCCCTCGCCCTCCAAAGATCTGCTTTTAATGCTTCCTCTGTCATCATCGAAGCCCTTGATGCGCCACTGATGAGTAAATTCAAAGAGACGCTGGCTGTGAGCGGCAAAACCTTGAGAAGTCTCCAAAAGAGATGATAAAACATTGTTCACCTTGCAAAATATCCGTGTCGCCTTTCTTCAGAGTTTCTTACGTGGATACAACCTTGTCATCAACGCTTTGGCGCTTCCAAAAGTCAGAAGTCAGAGTACACTGAATCTTTAGAGTTGTAAGAAAACACAAAGCTGTGAAAACATCTTATTTATCTTACTTTGGCAAACATGCTTGAAAATGCACCTTCTGAGGATAAGATCAATGGAAGGGTCTGAGAGCCAAACCCCATCAGTTCCAATACAGACACTGTGTATTTAATACTTTAATAGGAAGGAGTACTCAGAAACTTTATCTCACTCTTTGAACACCGTGTGAATCACAATTATCAGAACATAAACATCACATCAGTAAAAGCAGGAATTATTGCCACTCACACTTTCCAGTGACTGGTCAGGATCTCTTATTGACATCAATGATGAAACATGTCCATAAATATAGCTGTAAATCATAAAATGCTATTCCCTATAACATTTGATAATGCTTTATAAAGCCAAAACAATGTGCTGAGAGACACTAAAACGTGAGTTTGGTGATAATTCTCTGTGCGTTTGTCACCACAGGCCACCTCTTTCACATTACACAGATCAACCCATTTTCACTCCCAACTCGACAAATACCGCCACTCGGTCAGTGCCTCTCAGCGTCTGACACCAAGACACAGAGTCACGCTTTAGCATCTGTATGAGACGCGCAACTGACGTAGTATAAGGAGTGAGAAAGTCTGTGTAGGGCGGGTGGGAGGTGAGGTTGGACGGGTCAAACAATCACAGGAATCTCACCCAGGAGACCGCTGTTCGTGTGAAACCAAGTCAGCATTCACTTATTTTAACTGACTTTTGTTACGTAATTTCTGAACTTTACTAACACCAGTTACATAACAAGTTTACTTATGTAACAAGCATACTTGTTTTAACCCAAACCACAATCTTTTCCTGAACCTAATCAAGTAGTTTTGTTGTGTAAGTACAACTACGTTGGGCATTTATTTTGAAAATATACTGTATGCATGTAACGAGCAGAAGCTGTACGTTTCCTGTGAACAAAGAAGTTTATTTTGAGAAGACACTTTGCATGTCATGTCTAAAACTGACACTACGTAGAGCGTCATAGTTTGAAGCATGGGGCCACTGACACTGAAGCGTCTATGTATGACAAATTGGTAGTGAGTCATTTGATCCATTGTTAATATAAAAATATTATGTTAATATAATAATTAAAAATAAGACTATCTAGACATATTAAAGGATGTGGGACTTTTTGAATGATGCTCGCAAACCAATGCTCCCTCACAGCGTGACAAAGATTTCAGCAGGATAAGTTTAAACATGAAAAGCCTCCATACATTGATTCAGTTTCTTCCTGCTGTGTGTGTGTGTGTGTGTGTGTATGTATGTGTGCCTTTTCTTTTGGTTGTATCACACTGAACTGATCTGAGCCCTTTACCTGTATGTGTTACCATACTGTAAATCATATTCATGGAGTTCACTGGTTTGTCAGATCATCACAGCCACTGGTGTGACTGCCATGTAATTCAGATGTCTTGCAAAAAGCTTAACGTTGTTATGACCCACCACATCCCTGTCACTGATTGCTGTGATGCAGGAGTGCTCAGACCTGCACCCACTTCAAGAAAGCTTTGACATGTGTTGCTCTAAACACTGGCTCGGTGCTACTCGGTATGGACTGTATACTGTACTCAGTTTGTCACTCAGTACACAAGACTATCCATTGTGCACTCAGATTGATTTTAAAAGCCTGAACAGACCCTTGCGTGTTTTCACTTAATTTAGCTCATCATACTTTTTATACCTTATACCTAATTTGGGTAGTTTTTAACTACACCGCTGGATAAATATTGGACTAACTACATGCTGAGTTAATCTAATCTAGCAAGATGGGTTGTTCATTTAACCCAGCAAGTTGCGTATATTTTACCTCATAAATGGGTTATTATTATTAGTAGTATGTTTCCTTGCAGTAAAATCTGTAAAATAAAATAATATTTAAATAGACTGCACATAAAATAACTATGATATAATCCTAATCTAAAATACATTTAAGATTTGGAAATGCAAATCATAAATATTTGCAAGAGTAAACACAAAGTAATTCTTTCCAAAGACATTTTATTTGACATTTGTGATGGGACGTAGGGATATGGTCGTGACACCTCAGCCCGTTGGAGGTCCTCCATCATGTTTGTTCCAACCTATGATCCAGAGAAAGAAAGAGAAATGCTGCTTTCGTCATGTAGCTGAACGACTTTATTAAGCTTAGCTTTAAAATAAATCGTTTGAAGTACAGTTATGTCTTACACAAACAGGTGGGACTCTGTAATGTTAGTAGACATTTGGTTAGCTGGCTGGTTAGGTGAGGTGACAGCTACAAGCTAGCCTGGACCTAAGGAGAGTCTCATCATTCAGTAGCTCCTTGAAGTTACTATCAGTCTAAAGACTGGTATTGTTTGCCTCTACAGTAATGACTTGATAGGCATTAAAGCGGATACAAACCTTTATTCAACTGTGTTGGAGGACTGAGAGGAGTCAAAAAGACTGCTTGTTGACAAAAGATGCTTCTTGCCGCTCGCAGATAACCCAGCAGTTGGGTTAACGTGACCCAGCCGCTGGGTAGGTAGCACATGGTAGTACTAGATTACACTGGAGTAGGTTCAACCCTACTCAAGGGTCACAGCGAGAACTTTTTTGAGGACTACTTTTGCGTTCTCTCACAATAATATTGCGTTACCTTGCAATACTTTTCTTCTTCCATTCCTTCTGAGCGATACAGTATGTCTATTCTCAGTTGCTCCCAGTGTAACGCCACAGTATGGATCGGATGCACATTAAATCAGTGCTACTAAATACTTGCTGCAAATGTGTGGCAACAATGGATTAATGCTTAAAATAAATAGTTAATTGCAATTAAACACTGTGGTTAAAGCATGAAAGTCAGTGGGCCTAAATGAGTCTGCATTGGTCTATGAATGTTTGTGAGTGATTCTTACAATCTGCTTTCCACAGCTGCTTCATAGGCTACTGTATGAAAAGCTCCTTCATGTTCATGAAATCCCTGCAGCATATTACAGTGTTAATAAATCCATGTGAGAAGTGCCGTGGCAGAGCGCTGTGCCGTTGCGCACAGCCGTTCACTGTATTTACCTTCATCAGATCGCCTGAAAACTACACCAGGTCAACACATTCTCACGTCCAACTTGTCAAATACTGCCGCTTGGTCAGTGCACCTCGTCATCGGAGACCGACGCACAGGGTACCCCTCTTGCGTTTCTTTTGGACGGACCGGGGGCGGCGTGTCAATATACGCTCATTACATGCATAGCGTCCTTTCAAAATAAACTTCCGTTTCCACAGGAAGTTAGGTTTAGGCAACACAACCACTTAGTAAGGGTTAGGAAACGGTCGTGGTTGATATTAACTTCACTGACGAGCGACTCACATGACTGACGATACCAACAAGTCATGTGACTAAAGACTGACGTGACAAAATAAGTCAACGTTACTTTTAGTTTCACACGGGACACGAACATTGGTCTCCTGGTTGGAAGTCTTGTGTTTGTTTGACCAATCCACCACCCGGGCGGGCGTGTTCATACTAGAGTTAGATGAAAGCCCGGTTCGTCACATACTGTTGCTAAAGGGTGCTTCCGTGCGTCAATTTTTCCGATGCCTAGGGGTGCAGACCAAACGGCGGGATTTGACGAGTGAGAACAGCGACCAGGTTGCTACAGTATAACCATAAAGACCTCTACACACATCAGACTGGTCGGTTATAACTGTAATTTCTGTTTTTTGTATGAAAGTGCTGCAGTGGTTAGCACTGCTGCCTCACAGCAAGAAGGTCACAGGTTCAAACCTGGCCTGGGGCCCTTCTGTGTGGAGTTTGCATGTTCTCCCCGTGTTCCTTGTTGACTCTAAATTGCCCGTAGGTGTGAATGTGAGTGTGAATGGTTGTCTGTCTCTGTGTTTCAGCCCTGTGATAGTCTGGAGACCTGTCCAGGGTGTACCCCGCCTTCACCCAATGTCAGCTGGGATGGGCTCCAGCCCCCCCGCGACCCTGAATAGGTTACAGATAATGGATGGCTGTATGAAGGAGACGTTCGGTTACCAGGGCGCATAATAGTCTCTTTCTTTTTTAGCAAAAGTAGCGTCTCCTGTTTTATCCTTGAAACACATTGCAGTGCAAACACCGTTGTCTAGCATCAGTTACTAAACTATGTGACCATGTACGAGCTGAGATACATCAGAATCATTGCTAAAATAGTGTCGGTCCAATATAATCATAGCCAACAGTTTCACCAAATCAATTTCTTAATTTTTGTATTCCTATGGTGATTATAGGCTTAGTAACTGAGGGAAAATCATCTTCCATCTGTCTCTTAGTGCAGATTTGTGGTGATGTCTGTGTTGTGATAATGTTGTGACGTTCTGAACCATCAACATGAGGTAAAGCTTTCCGTTTGCTTTCCGAGCTGTCGTTACTAGGCTACGTTTAACTGTGATTTTTCCATCAGATCTAACTGTGTCACCAGTTACTATAAATGGTCAATTCATTGACATAAGTGTCTCTCACTGAAACGAGCAGTTTCTTTATGAGTGGGTCCCTGTTTTGTTTGACTGGTGCACACCACAAGGACATGCACTCAAGTGCACGATACACTTTCCTGCCAATGGTGTCACACTATACCGCTTATAAACAGGTGATAGTGATGTGCCGAGATATGCAGTATTGTTCCAGCAAAGGCAGTGAAGAAGAAGACTGTAAGCTAGTAAACATGGATGTACACAATGAATGATTGAAACGTTTAAGAAAGCTCTTTGCAATTGTTACATGTTGAAGGAAATGTACTCATCACGTCTGTTTGACCACACAATGAGTTCTGAGGCCCGAACTACGAAGCAGGATTTGGGGTTAGCGAGGTAACTTCAGGTTTAACCCTTCAGGGTTTTCCGTCCTACGATGGTGGTTCACTTCTTACCGGGGTAGATCACCGTGGTAACTGATGCTGAACACCTAAACTGCTCCAGAGCAGCTTATGTTCCAGATAAGAGATCAACTCGTATAAAAGGACCGCCTTCTGACCAATCAAAGCTTGGTGCGCGGATCGTATGATAATATTACACAAATACAAGAAGTTTAAATCATAATCCAGACTAAAAACAACATAGTTTAAACTGACAAATACACGAAGAACAGCTGGCTGTATGCTGTGGGTGTTTACCGCTTTGAATTATTTTTTTGTATTTATTTTTTTACCTGCTCTCGAGTCCGTTTCACACCGCCGGAGACGGGGACGCAGCTGAAAGAAGGCTGAAATAGTCATAGGACCGCTTAGTGGGATCTCCTTTGTTAGGGTTAGTTCAGCCAGATAACGTGAAGATTCCCTGGGTATGTTGAACTTGCTTCATAGTACAGGCCTCTGGTGAGTAACGCTGAATGCAAATATAACTTCTGTTTGTTTAAAAGCTAACTCCACAGTGCACGTTTAAGTGAAAGCGGCGTCAACTCGAGTCTGTTGCTGCACTCACTCTTATCACTGCAACATAAACCCAATGCACCCTTTGCGTGCACTTAAGCCACCAGTGCTCCGCTCCCCCTCTTGCTGCCTGAACCTGAAAGCTCTTCTGACACTTGCTGCCTCTGTTGCTGTATTTATAGTATATATATATTTTTATATTTATATAGTATTTCACAAGCTCCATCTCCACCCCGGCATCCACCTGTAGGCTTTGAGTCGACAGAGCCGAAGCAATTCATTCATTAATCAATTAGTTGATTGACAGAAAAAATAATCAGCAACTATTTTGATATTCAGTTAACGCTTTTAATCTTTTTTCAAACTAAAATAGTGGGGAAAAAAACCCAAACATGACTGAAAAAGAAAATATGTAAAACAAACACTGATATGTATGCTGGTTCAATTGTATGCTGAGTCTTATTGTTCCATCTTTGGGAGAGCTATCCTAACCTTGAGAGAGCTAACCTTGAAGAGCCCGATTCTAAGCAAAGGAACAAAAAGCAAAAACAAATAAAGAAATAAATGACAACATGAGATGAAGAGAACTTGCAGAACAAGAATTGCATTGCCCTCAAAGGGATAGCATCTCTGTTTATAAGCATGTATCACACACATACAAAATGGACAAATTGACGTCTGCTGACACAATCTAAGAATCCAGGTTATTTGGATTGCATATGAACAAATCAACAGAAACTGGCACTGCTTCAATCTGAGTTGACACAACATAGAAGAGATCAAATCAGAGCGGTGGAACAGTGGTATATAGATTTCAAGGCAAATTTCACTTCATTTTATGGTCATCCCACCATTCGGCATGAGCATGCCTGCATCTAGCTCCCAATTTAACCTGTCTGTGGTGTTTTTGCGCTGAGAAGAAATACTGCTTGAAGTGAATTGCATTAGTATGACAGCAACGAAAGAGATGTGTATATGTGTGTGTGTGTGTGTGTGTGTGTGTGTGTGTGTGTGTGTGTGTGTGTGGTGGTGGTGCAGGTGGGTGACGGCTCTCCTTTAACCACGTTGCTTTTGTTAAACTCTCTTCATGCTCCATGTGGTGCCGGGCACTGAGGTAATTTCACACCTGACCGACCTTTTTCGCCGGCTCCGCCAACCGACGCTGGGCACCTTGGCGGGGGTTGCCATGGAGACAAGGTGGAAGCTACCGCCAGTGTCAGTCCGTTAAGTGACTGTTTAACATGGAGCGGAGCACGCCGCGTCTCATCTGTTGATGATTTGACTCCCTGGGCTGTTGGAAAATATGTCATTATCACAGGTGTGTCGGTACAGGCGGCGCGGTAGCTCCAGTATTTTATTATCTGCGGGCCGAGTCACAGCGGGGTCACTTGTAAAAGGATATATGTATGCACTGAGGACCGGATTACAATTGCTGTCTTTGCTTTACTGTCCTTCTGAGGAAGTGTATGGCAAGCCCAAATTGTTTGTATGGTCACATTTTTGCTTTCAAAGAACTGGAGGGCCTGCTCTTCCGAAGAGAGTAATTCCCTCTGTGGAGCGTCCTCACCTTCTTTTCCTCTGGCAGTAGATTTAATGTCTCAACTCTGCTTATAATAATCAAATCATTCATTCGAGAATGTTTCTCCTGGTCATCGAAACGTTGCTCCAGAAATACAATTTCTCTGTTCATTTCCTCGATAAGTGACTTGTGCTCACGTACCTCCTCCACTAGTCCAAGCAGCTTTGTTTGTTTGTTTGCTGGTGAGTCCCTTACTTAACTCGCCCGACACAAAGTTACTTTCTGATCTCCTCAATCTCATCATTGTGCCAATGGGTTTTCTTTTGCGGCATTTTCAGTTCAGACTTTAAAATATGTTGCAGCAAACTTTGTGGGAATTCAAACTTCTGACGAATTGGGTGAGTAAAACCCAAAACTGCAGGTTGATGATGTCAGTTTACACCAAATTACTTTTTCTATCATTAAGGGAAGACACCCGCAGGTGAATAATGTGAAAAAATACTTCTCTGATTACTTGTATTAAGACAATTATTTCTGGTATGACATGTTTTCTGAAAATGTATGTTTAAATATGCAAATGAGGCATTCTAACATTATTAAATATGTGCTTCTTTGCATATGCAATACATTTCTACAACAGAAATCTGCTTTTTACAGAGGCAATTTAGGATATTTCTTTTTATCACTCCATAAATAAGAAAATACTGTCAACAGCCATAAAAAAAATCAATTTTCACCATGTTTTTTTAGGATTAAAATGTTCTGTAAATCTGGCTATGAATGATATATGAACAAACCTCTCTGTGAAAACCTTCAGAATATAGATTGGAATGAAACTGGTAATTTGGTGAACTGACACAAAGAAAATAATTTTTTTTGTAACTGAGATGTTATGTTTACATATGCAAATGATGCATTATCGGATGCTAACTTTTGATGAATTTAGGAGAAATTTACAGACGCAAATAGACAAAGTAGTAAAATAAACACCTAAACATGTATGTTGGATGTTTTCTTTCTACTTGTCTGAAAGAAGACATGTTATGGAAGCAAAATTGACCAGTGCAAGAAAAACACTTTTTTTTGCCTGGGGTGTCTCGCCCTTAGAGTGCATCATTAGCACATAAGGAAATTATCAGAGGTACCGAATCCTTCAGATTGACATTTTCTGACTATCCCAAACACTCCTGACATGAGCATACAGTGAGCATACTCAATAGCCTTCACCCTTTTATAGACAAGAGAAAAAACATACAAATATTAAAAAAAGGAATAAAATATGCAGCTCTCTTACTATGCACTAGGGTTGTGTATTGGTAAGAATCTGGCAGCACCATATGCATAAAATCTGAATAAAAAAGAGTTTACTTTTTTCTGCAATCAGAACAATGGGAAGTGCATTTGAATTTATCACAGTCCGGAGGGCACATACACTAAGAGGGCGCACCTCTTTGCAAATGAAATAAAGTCTTGGCTGAGTTAATCTTTGCATGTAAACTATTAATTAAAAATGTATACAGTGTTTTTGAGAATCGATACAGTATCACAAAACATAATATTGCAATATTTTATTACACCCCTAATATACACATCTGTAGAATATGTCACGGACATGTAAAAAAGTAAAGACTTATTTTTAAATCAGCAGTTCCTGCTTTCATTTCAAAATAAAAGCCCTCAAGCACTTTCTTTTTCTGTGGACAGAATTCCTTCATTTGTTAAATTTGATTATATTCTGAAAATTTTATTCTGAAACATTTGCAGGACAGTGTAGTAGAACATGCAGTGACTTGCAGGGCTCCATGAATAAATATAGTACGGGGTTTTAATTGTGGATTATTACTATTATTTACAAATTACCACACGTTTCTTAACCTTTTGCTGTCTAAAATAAATATAAATTACATTTATAATGAAATGAAATGGCCATTATGAAAGGCAAACTCTTTGTATAAAGAAAGCGCGGCGGCAGCAGCAGCAGCAGCGGCAGCAGAAACACAGCTGGTGTGAACACCTGACGCATGAATCACGCAGCAGTTAAGCGAGGCAGCCGTCAGGCGCTGCTCATGCGGGTGGTGTGGACACGCCCGTTATGTGCACCGCCCTTTAACGGTTTCCGCTATTGGTTCACCCTCCCAAGGCTCCACCTCGACACCTTTGAAAAAATAAAGCTCCAGTGCATGCATTACTCATCTCCTTTTTTCACACCCATCCACCTCCCCTCCTGCCACCCCAGTACTTTTCTTTTTGCTCTTAAAACTACATCAAAACACTCCCCAGGCACACATTATTGGAGCGTTTACTGCTGCCGCGGCTGGGTTTACATTGTAGTTAATGGAACGCCCGGTGCGTTTCATACTGGCGCTAAAGAGTGCCTTGTGCGGTGGCACCGAACACGGAGTACCGTGACAAAGCCTCGGTATTTAACGTCCTGGGAATGAGAATGGGCTGAAACTCATACCTCATGTGGGTCGGCGGCAACAGGGCGAGGCCGACTCCTGCACTGCGTGAGTGGCAGCTGCGTTTCGTCGAGTCTGTCTGCTCCCTCCACACTAGGCACCAGCGGTGGAGGGTGTGGCGGCTCAGCCAAAACCCTGGTTACATTGGCTCTAGCTCCTCAACCTTCCTCCTGACCTGCTGGAGTTGTGCCACGTTTTGGCGAACAAGTGTTTCTATCAGTGATGGAAATCTTATTCATTCCTATTGACAATTTAATTTATCTAACAAGTCATTTGAAACACGCACGAGAATTATTTGGTCAATAGGTTCACATTCCAGAAAAGACTGACAATCCTTGAATCAACAGAAAAGTGACATGTTCAGAGTAGTTGCGGATCATTCAGAACATTAACTCACAAGCGTTTCTTTAAAATAGGATAACAGGAAACACAAGTTATTGAGAATGAAGCATATTCAGATGGAGATAAAGGAAAGGACACTGCAGTAGGTTAGAGTACATCTAATAATAGACGTAGTGAATGGCATTCAGATTGCTTAGCCAAGGCTCCTCTTTTAAACAAGCTGCTCTGCCTATGAACATCAGCATTCGCTGCATTTCATTATTTTCATGTCAGGAAACAGTGTTCCTCCTGCCAGACAAGCTTGAAATGTCATTAAAGCATTGAAGCTCCAGGACAGCTTCATTTCCTCATCAAAGTAGGAGCCATGTGCAACTGGATTAGTGCCAGTCCTGATTTTATATAGATACTAATATTGTATCTCAAAGGGCACGTCTTTCTTTGTTTTATTAAGACAAATTTGAATTAAAAAAAACCTGATGTTGTATCAGTTACATTTTCAGAACACGTTGTCCAAAAATAATCTGATTAAAATATGTCATCTTTATTGTTTGTCTTTCACAACTATAATGAAGTAAATTTCCAGGACTCCTTTGATGCATATAAAGCTTTATTGATCCCCAAGAGGGAACTCAAGCAACAGGGAGACAACAGAGGTAGATAATTTAGTAATAGATATATATTATTATTCCTTGAATGTTTAGACAAAAGTTAATTCTATTTGTATAAAATCTTTTGGAAACAAAGTCAAAACCAAACTGGAGGAAAGAGGACATTTTGCTGCTGATAGACGAGGAAGCCTACATCAGAGAAAAAAACAATAAGGGGAATTAAATGTCAGTTGTGATTCCAAACAACATCAGTGGCAACTTTATTTTTTGCTGTATGCACCCCTGAGGAGTTAAAAAAAAATAAGTATGAACCCTCTAATAGCCCTTATTTAAATCATTAGGTCCTAAAAGTTGTAAAATGCACTAATAGCTGAATCCAGAGTTACTTATCTTCCTCCGTTCATTTGAACGAGAACCAGACCGAGGCCGGACCGAGGCTGGGAGGCAGAGTTAAAGGAAACGCTACTGCGCCTGCTCTATGGACCCAATGGATGCAGAAGATCTTGGTCATTTTATACTCTGAAATCAAACTTTTTTTCCTTCTTCATGCGCCACAAGGCAACTCTCATAGGAATGAACGGGAGCCCAACTCCAACGCTGTATCCAGTTGTCTTTATACATCCATGGTTCAAGAAGCACACCTTCAGGGTACAGGGTGGAACACTGACTTTATAAGGCCAAGTTATGTATTTAATAACAGTGTGTCTTCCCTTTAAAATATTTTATTGGCAAAAAAAATCATACAAAAAACAAACACATCTGTAATTCTTTGTCAATTAAAATGATCAATGCAAAGTTTGCATGTTAACTAAACATTGTATAAGACAGTGTCCATCTCCCTCTTGGCAGTTTTGGTATTAAATTAGCATGTGTACTTTATTTATTTTATGTGTATGTTGTGTTAATTAATATAGGTATAAAAAAACATGTAAATATGTTAACAAAATACAATAATAAATCTGTATTCCACAGCAGCAAAGTAGGCTCTGTGGCATGTAAACTGAGATTATATTGTTTTCAAGGCTAATCATTTTCATTTGTTACGCCTGATGAGCATACATAATATAATCAACGATAATGTATAACGCTCACACGTCATGGGGATTGAGGGTATAGGGGCAGCTCTGCGTCACTACATACAGTAAACCATTAATATGCTCAGCGACATTGTACATAATCAGCACAGACACAATGTCAGGCTCCATTTAAATGATTGTATAACATAATATGCCACAGCTCTACAGTAGTATAATGCATAGTGACAAACAGTGTGAAATGAATGAACTTCCTCCTGAAGGGGTTAACTGTGTTAGGCTTCTACTTGTACTGCCACTTGACCACAACATCAGCATTCTTGTTTTTATACACTTAACTTTGAATCACTGCCTACATATATACATATCATATACATACACACTGAGGTGATATGTAATCCAACAGCTGTACCTATACAATTCATATTATTTTATAGTACTAAAACTATATTACATTATGTCTTTTTTCAACTTTTACTATGAAGTAAATTTCATAACCTGATACTACATTAATCTGATGGCTGTAGTTATGATGTAGCAACTTGAATAATTATGATTTTAAAATCTAATCTTAAATTCATTAATTGAGATGCTGCATGCCTGGTTTAATCTACCCATCAGTATACTGAAGTGATATGACGGAGTATAAGGAGCACTTGAAATAAATATTTTGAGTATAAAGTTGTAATCTTAAGAAAAATAAGTTATTTTGTTAAAAGAAAAATTATAATTTTACAAAAAAATAGGGCACTTTATTTAAAAAAAAGTACTATTATGAGTGAGGAAACTAGCAATATTTTGAGAAATTACAACTTTATTCTCTTAGTATTTTAAAACTATTTATCATAGAAATATGACTTTCTGAATCATATTGTGACTATATTTTGAATATATTCTGATTATGACTGCCTTTTTTACCTTTTTACTTTTTTAATGACATTACTTCTTTATTTATTTATTTATTTTATTATTTTCTCAGATGTGTTATCTGCAAAACGCTATTGTCAACGTAAAACCCAGCTGCACCAGCATCATCTGCATGACTACACTACACTGTTGCTTACAGTTTAACCAACCAATAATATTTGTCTCTGAGAGAAACCATACATCTGAGGGGGCACTTTACATTACTTTTTTTAATCTGCTAATATGCATTTTATGAGGAGACATTTTGCCTATTTTAAAAGTGGATAGTATAGAGATTTGTTTCGCTTCGTAGTACAGGCCTCCGGAGACCAGTGTTTGTGTCCCAAAGTGTTGTTAAGTGATTTTGAAGTTACGTTAGTGACGTGTCTTCCATACTTATGTTATGCTGTCTCCGTACATATTTGAGTCTGTATTAGTTTACATACTTATTTTAAGCCCAACCAGAGTTTGTTTTGCTATAATAATATAAATTAACTGTTGACAAAACAAACGTCATACTTGCTTGTTCTCAAGCTTTTGATTATAACACATGTTCTTCATGAGCAGATGGAGTTTGCTCAGTCGTCATGGAAACGGTAGATGTTAACATGTTCCATTATTCTTTATGACTTTTCATCCATGTTAACCTCAAAGTTGAGCTTGACAGTTTTTTAATTTATTTATTTATTTTATTGGCCATGTGATACAATCGAAAGCTTTCTTTTTCTTATATGAATTGTATTGATTATATGATGTACCTACATACTATTCATTCTATCTGACCTACCTTGAGCTACCTTTCCTGTTTCACCCCCTTGACAAAATTACAGTAGCACTATGGAAGTATACACTAAAGAGTGTGGATATGTAAGAGTGTTTCTTTGCCATCTACCCGGGTTTGGAGATGTGTCTTAGTGGGTGAAGGGTGGCGCTCCTCTTCTCCTCTGTTCTCTGATTGGATGCAGCAGGAGCGTCTGTTCTCCTGTATGGCGGCAGGCCTCCCGCACACTCTCCATGATCAAAACCACCTTTCTGCAAAAATAATAAGCCGGCTCTATACACACAAACGCACACAACCATACGTAGAGGAGCATGTCATCCATTATCTGGCAGCCTGCAGGCCTGCTGGCTGTGTGATCAGGGGTTACAGCAGGAAGCAGTAGCAGCAGGCAGTGGGTGGCAGCCTCCCCAGATGTGGCTTCCTCAGGGCCTATGACCATGTGTCTGATTCCTCTAACAAATCAAACGCCTCCGCCTCAAATACCTGCTACTATCCTCTTGAAATGTAAAAAGCCACAGCTGAGCTGTCGAATGTATGATTGTATGTTTAATGAGCTCAGGGCACACAGGGGTCAATATGGTGGGCGAAGAGAGACAAGGTGATTGGGAGGGGTTTTAACATTCAAATGATTTTATTGCGATTTTTGTTAACTTTTTTAATGTATGTAGTCAGAGATATCCGAAAGTCAAATATATCAGTCATTTTCAGGCATTATTTATTAAAAAAATTTCAGAAACCCAAAAATCAAAGAATAAAAAACATTTCCCTCACACATTAGTGGTATTTTCTTTTTAATTTATAAGTAACATGCGTGCTCTACAGTTGTAGAGTCGGTCCGTTTGACCACAGAGATGAGAGTGACGGCCGGCTTGACTGCAATACGATAACGTTTGCTGTCCATACACATGTACATACGCAGTAATTTTAAGCAAGCCAGCAATCACGTTGTTTGTTTATTTTGTTTTGTTTTTTCCTATAAACCTAACTAAGTGGCTTTGTGGCCTAATCCTACGCAAGTGATTTTGTTTAATTTACAACATTAAACCCATGTTTACTGCGACCAACAACTGACGAAGAGGGGTTTGACAAAGCGTCAGTATGTGACGAGTTGGGATAAGAACGTGTTGGTGGGATTATTGCTATCATGGTGTTATCCACTGTCTAATCTGGAATAAATTTTAGGTGAGGCTAAAAAATGTACATATCTCCTTTGGGTTATCACAACCCATCTTTTCATCCCAGTTTATCCAACACTACCATTCATACTTTGACTCTCTCACATCTACTTCAGAGACGGATTCACCTCTAGGAGACTTCTCCTACCCGGCCCTCACACATCTGTCCCAGATCGGCCTAAAGTCTGGCCTAAACGGACAATGTCGTCCCCCACATTCATCCATCCTCAACATCCTATACTTACTCATTTCATTAGTCAAGTCAAACTGTATAGCCCAATATCACAAAGCATACCAAAGCAAGGCTGTACATACAATAAAAAACTGCTATCATTAAACATTTATAAATGTTGTGGTATGGTCCATGCTAGTGAAAGTATCTTGTTAAGGTAGGATGGGTTAGCTGCACCCAAGACAATATAAAACTATTAAAAAAAAGAATCTGTAGCATAAGGTTTAAGTAGGAAGAACCCTTGTAGGAATTTTGTAGACCATATTTAGGTCCATAAAACCCTTTTATTCCATAGTTTTACTCCTGTAATTTGTTGCAGAGATTGTATTACATGGTTCCAGATAGATTGGTGCCTCTCACAGCGTGAAAGTGATGGTTTCACCATAGCATCACCAGTTTTCATTGATTTCATTCAGCACACTAACTTGTCTCCTGTCAAGTACTTTAAATAAAAGCCAATGTTTCAATTGAAAAATGAGGCTATCACTGTCAATTGAGTGGACACCATTCAGTTTACATTGATGGATAGTGACACGTGTGGAATGTAATAGCTGATTGAATTTGAAAGTTGATGTAATCTTAGAAGCAAGAAAGCGAGGCATGTCTCGACATTCTGCAGGTAAAACAAAAATGATGAATACAATTTCTATGTTTTTCTTCAACCCCAGATCCCACAAGCAGGTTTTATAATAATCTGAAAAATTCCGTTTGTGTTAATTTGTTTGTTTGTTTTTCCCTTTCCTCCCCTAAATTGGTCCGTTCTGGTCATTTTCTGGGCGGATAAGCAGCAGCAGCATATAAGTTTATGATCCCTGCTTGACCTCCACAGCCCCCTTTCGCTCGAGTGAGCCAAGCTGAGACTCTATAATAGCTCTACGTATGTTTTAGGGCCACATGGCTGCAGTTCAACTCCATCCTTGGCTGTCAACATTGTGGTGGATCATCAGAAAATCTTCAGCGTGCTCAAACTGTGTCTCCTTCACCCGGCACTGGCCTCGTCTCTGGCTCCCTCCCGCCAGGCACAACCAGATCTGGAACGTGCACAACACTTTAAAGGAGCCATCGGTGTAATTGTCTTGGCATTGGCACGGACGCCCCGCCATCGGTGCATACCTTCCTACGGTCAGGAGATAGACGGATGAATGAGATTGTTTATAGGAGGGTGGAAGAGAAAAAAAGGAAGCGGCGATGGAGGACGGAGAGAATGAGCGAAAGAAAGTCTCCTTTGGCAGTAAATTGGACCGAGATCTATTGCCAATGCGGCAGTCCTTTCAACCTTACTATGAGAGGGAGGCATAAAAAATTAAGTCATTTTCAAACATGACCATCACTTTGGAGAGATAATGAGTGTCCTGAACGCTGGCTGACAAACCCACCCCCGACCTGCTCTTTTCTTCCCTGCGCCTACATGACAGATAACACTTCATTTAACTACAGAGACAGAGACATGAGTGATGATGAGAATTCCCCAGCAATGTCTTTCCCTCTGAAATACTCTTGCTAATTAGTTCAATGCGTCACTGGGCTGAATAAACTCTCCAATACTCCCTCCTAGTCCCCTCACAAAGGCTCTTTTTCATCAGCAGATTAGTGGCAGTTTCACCTCTGTGCGTCGTTAAAAGCACTGACGAGCTTTCAAGGTGATGCAAATCTGGTTCTTACTGTCACCTAAATATGCACAATTAGGTGTTAACTCATCAATTTGTTCCAATAATAACCCACTTGACCACTGTGCACCACGATGGTAATTAACATTCAAACACTAAAACACCTGAAAAAAAAAAAAAACATAGAGATAAAGATCCATACAGGGATCTTAGGAGCCTCTGATGTGTGAGGCACATGGCACATCATAGTGTTCGGAGGGATGTGACGCTTCTGTCACAGGAGGGCGGAGGAAAGGCAACTTCAGCCGATGTCAGACTGGCTATTAGCGAGACTGTCCATGAGACAAATGGAGCAAAACCATTTTTGATTTCCTCCTGAATTACTTTCTTAGCCGCCAAGGGGTCCTCTGGGATCTCGCGGGGATAAGAGAGAGAGCACCCAGTAGCTTTAACACGACGGGTGGTTTTTATGATTTGCCGCTTTGTTCCTCCTCCCTCGCCATATGTCTTCTAATCTCTAATTTGCGCCTCTTAATCCTACGGCGTACACTCCTGGAATTAGCCGGGTTTCCTGATGGAAGCGCCGGTCTGATCTACCAGCTCGGCTCAGCCTCGCACAAATTCACAGCCACAATCCCCAATCACGGCTCCAAAAAAAAAAACATTTTAGATATCTGTGTGGGCACACAGCATGTACTTTCACACACGTACATCTCTACACACACACACACAGTGGATTAACCTTTGATATTTTGCCATTCTCTCTGGATTTGAAATATGTTCAGGCTGGGACTCAGTGTGAGTGGGAAAACGTACTGTAAATATATCACGATTTCTTGAATCCTTTGAGTCTCCTCTACAATGGGATGCACTTTTCCTTTTATCTGCGGTTGGCAAATGGATAGACGAATAGCAGCCTGACCGCTGAGAATACAGTCTCTATGCAATGGTGGTCAAACATTAGCTTTAGTAAGGTTGTTCTCCACCCAGCAGGGGTTGAACGTCACAGTGCTTTTGATACAGAATCTAGCCGACCCGTTGGGAGTAAACAAATCTTGTGATTCCATCTCTGCCATTTCTTGCTTCTTGCTTCTTGCTGTAGGTGCGTCAATGCTTGCAAGCATAGCATCATACTTATGCAAATGTTGTGCAACATTTCTCAAACTCTTGCACTTATCAGCGCTTCATTTCTGCATCTACAATTGTGGAGGCAAGGGTCATACAGTAGAGAAATCTCAAAACTGCATTAACAACTTCACTACACGTTCACACATCTGATAAAGACCAAACTTCCCGTCAGTCTTTTGTCAAATGACTGCGGACCTTGTTGCCCATGTTTGCATAAAGACAACATTTTCCAACTTTTAAACCATCTTTTTTATTGATTTTATTGAGATCTTCATGCTCGCTTGTGTAGATTACAAAACTGCATGTATGCACAATATATTCACAACAGCAGATGTCCACCTACACAACGCAAAACATTCCAACTTTCGGTGAACAGGAAGTTGGAAGTTGACATAACGGAGTCGGAGCACCTCCTTGTTGCTGAAACACATATGGTATACATCATATTTTAGATTTTATTGCTGAAAAGAGAAGAGGGGTAACACTAGTTTGAGTTTGTTTCTGTTTTGCAAGGTCAAGCCATGTGGTAAGGTCATGTCTATATGGTAACCCAATATTTGTGAAACTCTCATGAGACTCGCTGCCTGATGACCTATCCCGAACCATTCAAGGTCAATGGTCATGTCTAGATGGTAACCCTCGATTTGCAAAACTCTCATGGTGACATGGTTGAGGTTAGGATAGGTCATCGGGCAGCGAGTCTCATGAGAGTTTTCGCAAGTTTTTGCAAATCTAGGGTTACCATCTAGACAGCATCAAGGCCTAACCTCAACCATCTGGCGGCAGTTTCGCAAATCGAGGGTTACCATCCAGATATAACCATGTGGTAGCTAGCAGAAAAAAAATAAGCTAATATGAAGTAGCACTATTGTAAAATTAAAAAAAATAAATGTAAGGTTTTATAACATAGCAATTGTGTTGCGACTTTTATTTCCTTATATATTTATTTATTTCATAATTTATGACGGAACAAATAAAACAAGTTTTTAATGAATATTTGTGAATAAATTAAATGAGCTCCAATGCATCTTTATATTTTGAAATTGTGTAATTGCAAGCAGTTCATTTATAAACACGTACACAATTAAATTGCTTATTTTCTTACAAAACCTTCACAAGATAATTCCATTTAAAATGTAATCATAGTTAATACAAAGAGGCAAAACAAGCCTGGTATTTCTATAATGCCAAGGCAACGACTATTTAAAATCAAAAGTTAACCCTAAAAATCCATTGAAAAATACAAGTTGTGAAGCTGGCATATTGATACTGACAACATACCCCACAGTCGGTGCAAATTGTCAGTGCGACAGGGTGCCTTTGCAGCTTAATAATGTTTTAATCAAATGTCTTGCACAGATGAAAGCGGTACCACTTTATGGCCAAGACTTTAAGCCTTCTCTTGATCTTGATATTAAGCTCAATAGATAAATGCATTTGGAGAACTCCGCAGGAGCACAAAGTGTGCCAACAAGCTCCAGTCCCTCGTCTTGAAGGATGATTTGCTTTTTTCTCTGGTTGTTACATATCGAGCCAAATGTTCAAAGGCACAGTGTTTCAGCTACTCCAAAATTCGGAGTTCTTCCCATTCTCAAACCAAGAAATCCCAGGCTGTTCTATTAACGGGGCTAATGTGGCCTACGCATTAATGTGACCCATCACAGTTACAGCATGTTTTTGTCTTTGAATCAGGCAGAGGAAGGCTGAGTTTTCCACTTTGATTAACCTCTGCGCAGACAGCAGGCCTCTTGTAGCCTCTCCTTCCATCTCCAGCATCATGTTCCTCTAATGAGGTTCTGATGTAGTGGATCCCACCAGAGACCAGTGGCACTATTAAAGGGTGAGATCTCATCTCCACAAAGGCTTTCATTTTACCTCCACCTGCACACACACCAATACGGCAGGTATGACATCTTTTGTTCTTCAGTGGAGGGAGCCAGACTGACTGCACCTCATGTGTTCTTTCCTGATAGATGTAAGTGCAGCCACATACAGGTACATGTCTCCTTTTAGCTCAAACAGTGGGGACACACATTATAACAGCCTGGAATCCAGCAGAAAAAGGAAGTCGGGTTTGGCAGTACGAGGGGAAGGAAGAGTGTAACAGAAAAAGGATCTCAGAAAAAAGGCAACCAATCCTTTGTAGTGACACATGGAACAAGATGTTTCACCAAAGAAAAATGCAAATTGCTATCAACGGGAACAAAATGTAACAGTATCAAACGCTCTTGACAATGAGAAGTCACACAAGACATGTCCTAATGAGGAGGAACAAAAAAAAATGAACCTCAGACATTTTAATCTTTTAAAACCCCGGCAGGCGGTACATTGTTAGACAAACCGCGTGTCAGTGTGTTGATTTTTTTTCCTCCACACTCCCTTTTCCGTCTTCTACGGGCTTTATTTAGTCCTTCCGAGCCCCTGCGTTGCATTTTAACAAGGTTGTCTGTCTTTGAGGGTCCATCACATGGGATCAGCTGTCCTCTCTGAACTCTGTACACTGATGTCCCTGCCCCTGCTATCGTTTAAAAAAAACAGTAAGCTCCATGGCTGATCTGGCACACACAACCATTTTGTCAACAAAAAAACACAACAACAATAAAAACAACAGGATGACACTGACTACAGAAGGAGATAATGAGTCAGACAACATGTTAGATAATGATATTACAACGGCCACCGAGGCACTACTTTGTTGATCAGTGGTGGAGGATGTATTCAGATCCTGGAAGTAGCAACCAAGTGGCAACCTCTGGGTCTGAACATTGAAGCCAGTGCCTTAAACCTGCATTCTTTCTAACAGCCAGCAGGGGGCGACTTCTCTGGTTGCAAAAAGAAGTCTGATTGTATAGAAGTCTATGAGAAATATAACCTACTTCTCACTTGATTTATGACCTCAGTAAACATTGTAAACATGAGTTTATGGTCTCAATCCCAAGTTTCAAGTCTTCTTTAAGACAGCATGATGTTCATTTAGTAAATGATGGTCCCATTTAGAGTAAAATAAACCATAAAGTGGGGGATGCTTTAGTGTGTGGCTACCTTGTGATTGATAAGTCGCTACCACGGTGTCGCTACTACGACGTTGTTCAACATTTGGTCGTACTGAAAGACACTCTAAGGAGTCTAAGGAGCATCCTAATTTAAGGAGCATCCTAATTAACGGTGACCTAAGTCCTTAGTAACGGTCACAGTGGCTACGTCCATTTCTTTTATACAGTCTATGGTCTCAACACAGCAATATAAAGAAGCCACAATATGCCCACCTAGAAAGCACTCCACCGCTGGTGGTGGGGCTACCTTGTAGTTTACAACACAGATCGTGCCTTTGTGGGTGTATAGATAGAATGGTTTTGAACCACCAGTGGTAGGAAAATTGCATTTCATTGTCTAGATGAAAGAGCGGGTTACTTTCCTGAACAAAGATGTACATACAGCGGGCCATTCTGTTTCGATTACACTGGGTATCTGTGCAGGCAACACATTCTCATCCCAACTCATCACATAACGGCAATTTGTCACGCCCCTTGGCGTCAGCGTCGCTTTATTTTCGGCATCAAAACCACTATAGTTACCCATGGCGTCACTTTAGGTTTAGACGGTTTAGACGGAGCCATCCACTTTGAGCTTCCATCAGCTCTTCAGAAACTTATGGGTAACTCCAGGGAGAGTACGTCCATATTTTATACATTCTATGATTCAAACAATATAGGTGTCCAATTATTCTGAAAAATCTACTTTGCAAATAGGGCATGAAATGCATTCAACATGTTTGTTAGGCCTCAAGGATACGCACAGTGAACTATGTTTACGCAAAACCTCCACATGGTATTGCCGAAATAGATATGAAAAAAAAAATGTCCTACAAAAGTTTTCTTCCTGTTCACACAATCAGCTAAAAACTGTTCTTATTCCTACTGGCCCGTAAGCGAGACAAAGGTAAAAGCAGAAGTCGATAAGACCTCAAACTGAATACAGAGCCTGTATTCAGTTCGAGGCCTTATCGACTTTTGCTTGAGGTGGTTTAAATAGGCCAAACAATACTGTAGGTATCCTCAGTAACAAAAAGACCAGTCACCATGTTAGATCACACAGGATTTTCATTGTTCTCCCATTTTTTTGGCACCCAACACTTCCATGAACCTAAAGTCTCAACTCAGCAATACAAGCCTGGGGGAAATCAAACGTGAGGAAAGCAGGATTAACAGTTCTAAAAGCATGAAGCTAAATGGATTTTAATAATAAAATAATTAATGATTTTTGATGACCTGGTCATTTCTGTGTGCTGGCAGTTCCAGAATGCCTCAGGTGTGGCTTGATTTCAAAGGTCATTCATATCCACGAGCTTTCTGTCTCTGTCTAATTACTGCACACTCGCAGCTACAAGGGTTAACCCTTCTATCTGAAAACTCCTTCATCTCTCCTGGTCCAGCAGCTCCATGTGAGAGCGAGCTACTCATTAGACTGACTCTATTAAGCAGTATTTGACCCCACGGGGTCAAGTGTTGCAATAGGGGCAACAGCTGAAACCGTATCATCTAATCTCCGGCCAAAAATCTGAATTAGCGAGGCAGGAGTATTGTGTGATAGAACACAAAACCTCTCTGGGTTGTTCTCTCTTGTTCTCTTGTCTCTTTTCTTCTTTTAAATAATATCTCTCATTTTAGCACTCAAGTATCTAGACTTTCCTGATACAGAGCGGTAGACCAGCAACTCCCGTGTTCTGCGAGGTTAAAATACTGTTTTTGTCAATGGCGTCTGGTGGCTTTGAAGAGAGCACAGATGGATATACTGGTTTCGGTTCCCCGTTGGAAAGGTAAAGCGATGAAAATATCCTTTATGCTGCTGCCCTTATAGCAGTACATTACTTTGCTCCCGAGCTGGTACTCCTGTCTGTGTCTCCAAACTGGGGACGTGCCATCCGCCATCTACTGTAAGTAATACACATAATTACCTCTTACAACCCCACTTCAAACAATTCGAACAATCTTTGAAGTAAACATATATTCTGAAAAAAGACACTACAGATGGTATTATTCAACAGCCAACTCATGTCACACTGCTGATATACTTTACTTTTATAATGGGTGGCTGTAAAAACATGACGATGAATCACACCCACCTCCAGTTTATCCAAATACAATATCAAAACAAAGACTTTTTTTAGTTTCTAATGGTGAAGTGTGTAAGCAAGCCTGGAACCTTCTGATATGTATAGAATAACTTTAAATGAAGCTATATAGTAAGTAAATGAAGCTTTATAGTATGTAATGAGCAGTATCTCCTCTATCCCTATCTATCTATCTATCTATCTATCTATCTACCTACCTATATATCTATATATCTATCTATCTATCTATATATCTATCTATTATAGTTCCAATACAAGCACAGGCTAATTAGCTTATGTTTAGATTAGGTGTATTTGCTATGAATAGTATTTAAAAGCAAATTATTTTGCTTCTGTTAGAATGATTTCTGTACTACCTCGGCTGTTATTCATACATCACCGTGACATGAGTAAAGAGCAACATTCTGTAGAAGATGTAAAATAAATAAAGTATATGCAAAATACACAGAACTCAAAGTCTCACTTTAAACACATTTCCTCATGTTTAAAGGGAATTATGTCTGAAATTGAAACTTTTACTGTTTGAGGAAGAAGCTAACAAGCCTGTACTTAACAGCCTTAAATGTCAGTCGGAGTTAACTCAAGTGTTCATCTGGTCACTACCGTTAATAAGCTCAGCCGCTCACAGTTGGATGATTTTTACTGCCTTTTTATATTCGGATAATCAGGCTCTGTTGGCCTGGATTCTACTTTTCTTCTTCTGAAAAGTTCAGAGAATCCATATTAAACTTCCTCTGGTGTTGTGTGTGTGTGTGTGACTCGACCTTACCTCTGAACCCAGACCCAGACTGACTGATTCAGTTGCATAATGTATTCCTTTAGTTCAGGTCACATCGTTTGACAGTGATTGACGGAGCCTCCTGCCAAACACACACAGCACAGACAACTGTGCCAGACTGGAGGTGTTTTGAACATTGACACCACTGTCGTCAGATTATAAAACTTGGGGGGCCATTCTCAGTAGGCAGTGCTCATAAAGGATTGTGGGTATCTAGGTGACAAAAAAGCTTGAACAATGCAAAACCTAACTTTATACATTCCCTGATCCAATAAAAGATTAATGGCTGGTCTCTGAATGTAAAACTGCACCACTGAAGCAAAAACTAATGATATCCATGGTGGCAGTGTTCATTTCTGTTCCGCATAATGGGAGCAAAAATATGAAGATACTGCAATCAGAATATAAGTACATTATAAAACAAAATAAAATAAACGAGCAAGCAGTTGCCTTGAGGGCTACACTAGAACATAGGCTATGAGTTTACCCCCATCCCTTACAAAAAAGCACATGGGAATTAAGCCCCGGACCACACAGGGAACGTCAGCAGTGCGTGGCGGAACCTGTTGTTTTTTATGTCTGTATCTGTAGAATATGTCACGGACATGAAAAAAGTAAAGATTTATCTCTAAATCAACACCTCCTGCTTTCATTTCAAAATAAAAGCCCTCAAGTCTTTATTTTTTCTGTGGACAGAATTCCTTCATTTGTGTTACATGGGGCTTTTATTCTAAAATATGTACAGGACACTGTTGTAGAAAATGCAGTGACTTGCAGGGCTCCATGAATGACTATACCATGTTTTAATTGTAGATTACTACTATTATGAGCACACACTTTTTAACCATTTTTCTGTCTAAAATAAATACGAATGGCCATAAAAGGCAAACTCTGTGTCGAAAGAAAGGGCTTAAGGGTTAAATTCAATGTAGAGTTGTTAGATTCTAGGTAGGTACCATGTTAGCATCATTTCATAAGTTTAAATGTAGCTCACAGCTTTGTCATATGTCCTTGTCCCTATCTTGCTCAATCTTTCCTTTTTTCTGATGTTAAAACACAAAAAGAAGACAAACAATAAAATGACTATAACTTGCACTTGAAGAAGAGAGATCTGTTCAGCAGAATCATTAATCAGTGGGCTTTACCTTGAGCTCAGCACTGCACTTGGAGGCATCTCACCATCAGATGCATAAACACAACAGCTAATGCTGCTTCACATGGGTGTTGTTAAATTTGACGAGGTATCCTCCCTGTACCAGCGTTACCCAATGTGAACCCGCCAAAAAGTTCACAGAGCCACTGGTTGCCTGTGTTAAAGAACTGCATCTGGACGGAAGAATGGCTCAAATTGCCAATACTGTGAAAAACTACAGTAGAGCTGCAGCATCAGCAGTTTCATCGCTGCTATTTCCGACAACAAGAGTATTTTCCCCGATAAGGCTTTGTGTCTCTGCTTGGTTCCATTTCCCCACTGTGATGAACGGCACTACTCAAGGTCAACTTTGCCTACAGCTGGATCCAGGGCTCTCTCTCTCACACACACACACACCTCTCTTTCTCTCTCACACCTCTCACACACACACACACACGTTATGTTTTTACTATGTATAAACCGCTGTGCAAGTCATACAGGAGGCTGTGCACTATCCAAGGCTGGGTTTGAACAATTGATGATAGTGTTCAATGTGTGCTGTACCTACAGTACCGTATGAACAGGCACAGGCAGCAACATCGCTACTTCATGTTACAAGTTGTGCTGCAGTTGTGCTGCATATGAATAAAACACTCTGTAAACTTAGTGTGCTGCATATGAAAACTTAGTTTCTGTCACTATATTCAGAGCTCATGGGTCAGTGCCTCTGTGATGTGCAACATATTGATATTCCATGTAAGGGGCAGCAATCCCTCTGGAGGAAAGGAATGAAAACATCATATATGGAGGGGAAAAAAAAAGCTTAGGCCGCATTTACACTTTTCAAGTGTCTCATAACCAGATGGGATCCAGATGGGATTTAACAAGAAATATCCCGGAGGGGGGTTGATATAATTAAGTGATTTCTTTTCATAATAGCAGTTTTATTTGATATAATTTCTATTTCAAAAGCATGTTTTATTTCATAATGTCATTTTCCCCAAAAGACACTTTTATGTCATTATTTCCCCCATTCCAGTAGAGAAAATGTGATGAAGTGTCCCTTAGGGTGCAGAAAACATGATAAAGTGTCCTATGGAGTGCCTTCTCAGTAGAGAAAACATGATAAAGTACCCTCTCGCCCTCCTGTTATCCTTGGGTCAATTTGACCAGCCCGTTCTCATTCCCCGGGCCTCAAATACCAACGCTTTGTCACAGCTGTCAGCGTTCGATACAGACACACAAGGCACCCGTTAGCGTTGACATGAGATGGACCAGGCTTACTATCAACTTCCATTGATTGGGCGGCGGTAGCTCCCGTAGAGACTTGACTTGGGAACCGGTAGATCGCTGGTTCAATCCCCGCACGAACCAAGTACGGAGCGTTGACTGGTAGCTGGAGAGGTGCCAGTTTGCCTCCCTGGGCACTGCCGAGGTGCCCTTGAGCAAGGCACCAACCTCCCAAACTGCAAACAGCTTCTCCTAATATACTAGGATATGTTATATGCATAAGCTAAATTTCACTGAGGGCTGTGCTATGTACAATGTGTGATACTAAACATTTGCATTAACAATGTAAACCCATCCGTTAATATTAAACGCTCTGGGAAAGTGCTGTGGTGACGTAGTTTAAAGAGCGAAACAGACACACAGGGCAGGTGGGAGGGGAGGTGGAAACCTAACCTAACTAAGTGGTTTCGTTGCCTAAACCTAAAGTGACGCCAAGGGTTACTATACTGGTTTTGATGCCAAAAATAATGTGACACCAAACGGGCGTGACAAAGCAGCCGTATGTAACGAGTTGGGATGAGAAAGTGTTGGCACTGAAGCTGCTGCTGCTCAGCAAAAGGTGTAAGACAGAGTAAGCTGCTTACTATCAACTTTAAACTTTGGTTTCTCCATAACCTTAACCAAGTAGTTATATTAACCAATGTCCCCAAAACTGAATGAACTCATTATTTTAGCAGAAAACAATCTTTTCTATAGGCCTAAACTCTTTCACGCATAGTGGTCACTACAGTGGACAGCTATTCAAAAAGTGTTTTCTTGTGTATCAATGGGTTTTGATAGCATAGGCTAGTTGCACATCAGCCACTACAGTGAAAGACTAGTGCATCACACCTTACACTGCTACCCACTGGCCAGCCTATTAATTGCAACACTAATTTCTCAAATCAAGGAGGCCGACGGACGGCCAGAAACGCTGAGCAGCTCAGGAATGTCTCCTTCTAAAGTGGTAGACCCTTGCAGGTAAGGAGTAACCTCCTATGGTTGTAGGAGCAATACAGTTGTTTAAATTGTCAAATATTGATATAATAATAGGAGGAAATTATGATTAATAATCTGTCCACTAAATTGGTTTTATATATTGCTGACTGTACTTCAACTTCAATTAATACTATTACTGTGACTTTGTTGTTCTTGAAAATATTTCATCTGCAGTACCTTTTTAGGCTGTAAATCAATATTTGACAATATTGGACAACTTGGAGTCAAGAACAAGGAGCTGAATGAGGGAGAGAGGAGTCAGGAGCAAGTTAGCAACATACAGTATTTGCATTGCACTGAACAGTATTATAATACTGTATGTTGACATATCATATTAACATATTATATGAACACATGAGTTTTTATAGTTTTTCCATTATGTATCATTTTACTCATTATTTTTGTTAAATACATATTTCTTCAGTTGAAACCTCACATGGTTGCTGTCCAGCCGAGTGGACATGTGAAAAACATGAAGTTGAATTTATCTTCATGCCTAAAGAGGAATCAAAACACTAAAGAAAAAGATCCTGTTTGAGGTCGTCATATTTCATGCATGCAACCCTGATCAGGTCGTCGGATCAGAAAATGCTTAGATGGGTCATTTTGGAAGGTAATTACAAAGATTAGTTTGTCATTTAGTTCGGGTTTAAGCAATCAGATTGTAATCGGTCTGTCGTGCATGTTGGTTGCATTTCCACTTGGCTCTTTAGCTATATCAGATACAGCTTTATCTGATCTGTCTAAAACACAAAGTGGCTACGTGTAAATGAGGGGGTTAGTGACCTCATTGTGGATATAAAAGCATGATTGCTTTCTTCCAATAAATATCTCTGAAGCTCAAACATGATAAGCGAGGATCAAGCTTTCGCATCAATTTATGGGCCGAGTGTTCCCTCCCGGTGCTTGTAATCATGATGTGAAGATGGAGTCATGTTGGGGGAGAGGGGCCCTCTCCCAGGCATCAAAGTCCTACAAATGCCTTCCCCACTGGCAAAATAAGCCATCTCATTAGTTAAATAAGTTGTGAGCGTATTGATTAGAGGTGTTTAATTTACCTCACCTCTCTGACTGAGCAGAGACGGCCTGAAGGAGGGAGAGAGAGAGAGAAAAGGAGGAGAGAGAGGCACGCAGAGCTCAAAGCATAGAAACGACAGAACCATAAATACAAAGTACAGCTCAGGCTGATGGGGGTGTCATTAGTTTTACAGATATATAAGGCAACATATTGGACAAATTATGATTTTGACCTGAGGGTGCCGCTAGATGAAAAGCTAAAGGATCACCAATGTCAGTGTGATACATCCTCCGGGTACCAAATTTCATACTAATCTATCTAAGAGTTGTTGAGATATTTCAATAAAAGATATGCTAGAGGAAAGGATCTCCAAAGTTAGTAAGTGTTATCCTCTGGGGACCACAAATGCCTGTACAAAATCCACTGGAGGCGTTTCAGAAGAGGAGTTTGAAATGATTTGCTTGTGGTAATAGATATACATACTGTATATACATACATGTGTATACATACATACATTCTCCTTCTCTCTGTTTTGCTACTTACTTTCAAAGGAAAACATAGTTTTTCAGTTACACATTATTATTATCCAACATGATCTCATGGCACAGTGTATAAATAGAATGTCACTTTTAAGGACATTTTGTGTGTCATGTCTACGCATTTTACGCTTTATCATTCCCATATAGACGCACGGTCATAGTTTTAAACACGTGGTTGACGTGAATTCAGACAAAACTACTTGGTTAGGTTTAGGAAAAGATCACGGTTTGGGCTAAAGTAAGTACGTTTACATAAATTAAGCTACTTACATAATATAAGTAGTCATAGTAAATAAGTCGTGTTGACTTTTGGTTTCCCTCAGGACACAAACACCAGTCTCCTTGGTGAAAGTCTGACAGTTTGTTTGACCCGTCCATCATCGACGTCCTCCTCCCTACGCGGACTTTCTCGCTCTTTATACCACGTCACCTGACTTCCAAAACACTTGCTCTGAGAGTCTATATATATTGCTGTGACGTGAAATGACGTGCAAAAAGGAAAAAAAAATTAGAAGTAATAACACACGCTTGGTCTGGGTATCAGTACTCATTACCTTTAAGGTATTGACTGAAATAACCCAGTACCAAGTAGTAATGAAACGTCTTCAGTCAATTGAAACCTGGAATCAATCCTTTTTTGTGCCCAGATCTAGAAAAACAATGACTATTTATAGGGTTTTGCTCGCAGCCAATTACCGCAAGCATTCTTCGTTTTAATTGGATGTGTGATTGGCCCACTACCGCAGAAGCTACAACCCATACAGCCGGGATTGCCTGCCTCCACACAGTTCTGAACACGTAGATGTCTTTAGCTTCCATTCACAAGATGGGTATCGAATGAGGTACTCTATTGGTGTCAGTATCATTTTAAGGGTACTGGTATTGGTACTGGCATCATCATTTCTTATATGATACCCAGCCATAACACAGGCAAAATGACTTGGCGTTTTATTCATACGCCAGTTGGTGATACCAGGCTGCATTATCTGTCTTTTTTGTCCAGATATTTACTTTTCATGGCATTAGACTATCACCCACATAACAGTTGATGTCGGCATTCCCTTATGCTGATGAATTGATTTCCTGGAACATCCATTCAATTTAAGAACAATCCAGATTCACAAAATCTTTCACAAAGGTAAGACCAAACCACAGTCTGCACATGTTTCATGAATCAGATGTAGAGTTTTATTATTTTCCCCTTACAAACAAATTAAGGAGAAAAACTAAGAAAACATTTGTGAACGAGGCCCAATTAGTGCTTTGCGGATTTCAATACATACTTTACAAGTGTGTCTCTGTAAGTGATTTAGTATGCTGGGATGACATTCTGGTAAAACATCACCCTACATTCACACATTGCAAGACGCACTCTCCCTGCCCTTCTTCACAAATTAAGCATTGCCATTTCTAAACATTTACATAACTCAAAATAGCCCACGCAAGGGAATTTACATGCTGCAGCACGCTAGTTGCATTATCAAAGCCTCACGCCAATCTCCTACCACATGAAACACTGCTGCTCCCTGGGAGCTCAAACACAATTTATCCCACCCGTCCATGTCCAGTGGCCAGTGGTCACCAGGACAAAATATGGCTCGGGGGGACAGTTGGACAGAAGAAAATGCTGTCTGTCACCACTCTCTTGTCCAACTTTCTTAAGTTGCCACTAATCAACAAAGAGCCTGTTGGGGTTACAGCCCAGGGGAAGCCTCAAGCTATTTTCCAATTAGTGTCACCAGAGAGACAAATAGGAATTCTACGCAGTGCACTCAGGGAAGAGAATGAAAACAAGAAGGGCGGAGGTGGAGGAGAGGGGGATGAGAGAGGATAAGACTGTGCTTTGCTGAAGAGCACATTGCAAGGACAAATAGAGAGAGAGAGAGAGAGGAGGCAGGCCAAGAGAAGACCAGTGAAAGATGTCGAGGCGGGTATCTCTTTTCTCTGGGGTGAGCAGATTAAACGATTGTGACAGCAATTTGGGCAAAACAACATTCGTAGCCGAGACAGACAGATAGACAGTGGGCCAAGGCCTGTCTCGAAGAATAGTCATTCATTACGGAGGCCATTGGAAGGGAAAGTGGAGACAGACAGGGCTCCAGCTCGGCAGCATCAATTAACTGCAGCTCGCTTTGTATGCCGGCCGGGGCTGTGTATGAAACTCGACAGTCCTCCACCAAGTTCTCTCGGCTTTTTAAGATGCAAGCCGTTTTCTATCGAGCGCGCTCTCGCAGCTCAAAGGGGCTCGCGGTGCTCCTCCAGCGGCTGCAGCAGCGCTCCACACACCTGCATCACAAAAACAAAAAGGCACAGTGACTCAGCTGGTTCATTTAGATGTGTGTGAGCAGACTGTGTGTGTGGGTAAAATGAAGGTCACGGTGTTATGCAGAATGTTGCCATTCCTCCTCCCTACACTTTTTGAAGTTACACTGCATTGTCTCTGATTATTAACCCGTGTGAGTAACGGGTGCTCTCTCACACTTTATATATGTGGAAAAGTTGATAATGAAGAAAGCAGATCCCATAAATAACAGATCAGTTGTTTTTAGAACCATTATCCACAATAGGGGCGGCTGTGGCTCGGAGGTAAAGCCGGTATTTCACATTAGCACCTTGCGTGGCGGCCTCTGCCATCAGTGTATGAATGTGTGTGTGAATGGGTGAATGCTGACATGTAGCGTAAAGCGCTCAGAGTGGTCGGAAGACTAGAAAGGCGCTGTATAAATGCAAGTCCATTTTACCATTTACCATAAGGATATTGATCATAGGCAGACCTTGGAAATCCTCAGGGCTGGATTGATCCAGTCTTTTCCCCTTGTTTCAGACACATGGATCCATGAGAATATCATGAAAAACATGAGAAGATTGACCATTACTGTCTTTTTAAAGTTAACTGGATGGAACTCACATATAAATAAATATTAAAGGGGTAACACTTTACAATATGGAACAATGTGAGCAGTTACTAAGGAGTGTAGTACGTCTGACTCATTGATCCTTTATCTGACTGAGGTTTGGGAAAGTTACAATCTATTTCCCCGACCACGGCTCTGAAATATCAGTAGCCTAACTGTGCCTATTGATAAATCCATGGCGCTGTCCGTGGTGCTGAAGTAGCACACTGATTTGTAATTGGGACTTTTTCTCTGAGTCCCGCCGTGGGACTGGGGGAGGGGGGCGGGGTGGGGGGGATACTATATTAATGAAAAAGAAAACAACATAAACAAACAACAATGATGAAGGCAAAATGAAGAAGAAGGCGTTTATGGGGCTCTGGCAAAGAAGAAAAACCTTGCAGAGCTGCTTTTTCAGAACATCAGAGCGGTGCAGATGGAGGACGCAAACGGTTCTCTGCTCTCATACAGTTTTGCACCGCACCTCAGATTTATTTATAATATACAGTGTGACAAGATTTTATCAGACTCATCATGCACAGTGTGACATGCAATGAGCTTACGCTGTTGTTGTCACACAGCCTAAAGGTATCTTTAGTTGTAGTAGTCATACTGTAGTAGTAACATTAGTTTTACTACTATTCTTAGTTGCACGCTCTCTCCTTGTCTTTGCAAAATTACAATCTAATACCGTCCACACCGCTGACAGTTGGTTTCTGTATGTAAAGGGTAGGGGTGGGGTTGCCTCATACTCCATGCTCCCAAAGTAGTAGTAAAAAAATACTTTTCACCATTTTATTTGTTGGTCTTGTCACGCAGGTGGGTGTGAAGAATGGACACAAATGCAGACGATCGAGCAGACGGAAACAGTTCAGGGGTTTATTGAAGGTATGTTACATAAGATTACTGGCAAGTCCAATGACAAACATTGACTGGTCTGGAGGACAGAATTACTGGATTTTCTCTGGAAAAAATGCAAAGAACTATTTTTGTAATGAACATGATTAGCTGATATTTTATTAAGATGAGTGTACATGTCATTTAAGTACTGAAGAGAGTAAATCTGGTGTTGTTACTCTTCGTAAGTGCCTTGTTTACCTCTGTGAAATAACGTCTCCTGTCAGTTATCATATGAGATCAGGATTCCCAACTGTTTTTAAGCCTCAGATATATATATATTTTTTTATATATATTCACAGTTTTGTTGTGGGCCAGCTGACTGGGGAAGGAGGGCAATGGTCTAATTGCTGAGCATAATTGTTCTCCACACTCCGTGTCCCAGTACGCACACTGGAAGATACAGTCTCTCATTAATCTGTTTGCAGGTTCACATACATCATACATATACATGATGTATGTTTTGGCCCCCTTTGGTCTTTCTGTATTTATTCTTGATTTCCTCATTAAGTACAGTTGAAATAAAATGATAATATTTTGACCTTGCCGTCAGACAGCCCTTTCCAACGAGATGGTGAAGCAGTTATCTACGCCCTCTTCAAAGCCAGCCAGAAAAAAAAGTAATTTAACTGTCAGACCAGTAGTAGATCAGATGCTGGTCTACTGCTGCCTTGATCGGTTAGTTTGTTTGCGTTATTGTGTGACTTTGGTGTTTTAAAGTGTTAGTTCAAATTCAACAAAGTCACACGATAACACAAACAAACTAACCGATCGAGGCAGCGGCAGACCAGCAACTCCCGTGTTCTAAAATTACTGTTTTTGTCAAAGGAGTCTGGTGGCTTTGAAGAAGGCATAGATAATGGTTTCAGTTTCCCATTGGAAAGGGCTGTCTGACGGCAAGATAAAGCAGTGAAAATATTCTAAATATAGCTTACACTGATATTGACTTTTTTCATTTGTCTAAAACATATTTTGCTGCTCCCTCCATCCACAGCAATACATTGCTTTGCTTCCATGCTGGTACTCCTGTCAGTTTCTCCTAACTGGAGGTGTGCCGACTGATTATGGATAAGTACCTCATACAACCCCGCTTAAAAAAATCCAAACTATTCCTTTAAAAGCCCAGACACACCGACCAGACACCAGAGAACTAGCCGCGATGAAGGCCGACCGTTGAGTCGTCTCACGTCGCGTTTGTCTTGGCCAAAATGTTACACTTGAACACACCGCCAAGACTACAGCCAACGGCCGACTACCACGTACGTTCTGCGCCTGCGTGAGATGAAATAATTCTCCACACCAGCAGGTGGCAGTAGTCTGTATTCGTCATTAAAAAAGGGATACTGGAAGACCGAGGACGGTGGATATACAAGCTGTTGTTGTGACATGAAACAAAACGGCGTTTGCCGACCATTTTCACACCGCTCTCACTCACCACTTAGCTACATTCCAGATGGCCATGGCGTTGTGAAAATATCCGTGTATTAGAAGAATCACAAGAGATGACGATGAAAAATGCAAAGAGACATCTGTGTGTGCCCTCTTGACTTTACTCGTTGGCTTGCTTTCCTCACTTCCGTTTCTCTTCTTGTTCACTGATACATTTAAGCTGAACAGCCAATCAGAGTGATTTCTCTCACCGACAGGCGGCGGCGCCGATTCAACATGCTGAATCGGCCGAAAAAACTCAGACACGGGCAGACTAGAGCCGACGGCGGTGGACACACCGAAAAAACTAGGGCGACAGACGCTCATTAACGGCCCAAAACTGTCCGACGGCCGACCGTCGGCCTTGTGTGTCAGTGCCTTCAGAGCACTTTTTTAAAAAAAATTTTACACTCAGTGTTAATAAAGATTAATTACAAAATCAGAAACATTTTCTTTTTCAATAGTGTCAGTGTTATGTGTCAGACTTATAATCCATACCAACACTTTTGAACGTTGAACATCATTTTACTGGCTATGTTCTGTGCAGTAGAGCAGTGATGGGAATGAGAGGAGAAAATAGAAAAGGGAACAGGAGGTTTGGTGAAGCTGCCGAGCATCCCTCCCTTGCCTCTTCTGATCCCATCATCACGCCATGCATTAGTCAAGCCTTGTGGCCCCTCTGACGTCTGCAAAGAATATGTGAGCGAAGAAGGAATCCATCAAGAGTAATGGTATTGCTGTATGCCCTCAGGGCAGCCATCTTTAATCCTTACCCATCATGCCTCAGCCATAAACTATGCAATCACGGCCCAGTTTGCCGGCAACAGGCTGGTCCCACTCAGCGAGCGTGTGGTCTTCATGCTCTATTTAAGAAAGAGTCAGGGGTTTTTACTTTAGATCTGCTCCCTCCTGTTACTCCTTTTTCATTTTTTACCTTAACCAGATGTGTCAGGTCCCCAGCTTCTCCTCCATTCTCTCACTCTCTTCCTCCTCCACTCCTCTCCTCCCCTTGGCAGCTGTTCTCTCACATTGCCTGCCATCTCTTTCTCTGCCCGCCTCTAGGTATGTCTTCACTCGCTCTCTGTAGAGTTCTCGCAATCTCTTCGCTTGCTGGGTTTTTGTGGGTAAAATCATATTAAAGTGGAGCACCACAGCATGCAGATTATACTACTGTACACTGATATTCCTCCTAAATTACAAGGTGTTTATGTGCTTCAACACCCCATTAGTGAGTTGCATAATCTGTGATGATTTAAAATGGAAAATATGTAAAAGGAAAAAGAAAGGAGTATGCAATGGAGTTGTAACAGAACAAGACCAATAAGAGTGTTGTTGTTCAGTCATTTGACAATCGGGAATATTCATAGACCTGCATGGCGGTTGCATGTCATATGATTTCTTTAAAGATTAGACTAGATAGACTCTATTAGATATTATCCAGAATGCGTTGTGGAATGCCAAATGATACTTATGTTATACAGTAAAATAATAAGCTCTATTTTACCGCCCCCTGCATCACTATATGTAACCAAAATACAATTTCATAAACTTCCTCTAAAGTGATTTAATTTAATGACCGTATGAGCGTACTGTATTTTGAAACCAGCACTGGTGCACAGCCGATTTCCCGCACTCAGCAGACAGTCTATCTCTACTGTATGTCTAATTCATTGCCCCCATTCTGTCATGTACGCTTGGCTTTAAAATGGACATTTATTACATGCTGTTTTGTTTCCAGTTAGCGTTAACCACATTCAATTAGAGTCAGGTCCTCTTTCATCCTCTCTGGACCGCAGCTCTCATACGTGTGCTGTGACAGGATGTGAAAGTGAATGAGCACTTTGTTGGCGAGGGCAGGCCTAAAGCGACGCCATCGCAGCCACATGACGGTAAAGCCGTGGACACACAGCACGCATGAGGCTCGCGTGAGTCTCGCGTCGCGTGTTGTTTTTTATTTCGGCGTCCATGTTAACAGGTTAGAGTGGACACACTGCCCGCATGAGACGCGCGTCTATTTTATAGAATAGAAGGCTCGCCTATTTTTACACGCGAGCCTCTCGCGTCTCTGCTGCGTGTCCCAATGCAACAGACAGTGAAGGTGATCTATTGACAGTATATGGACATCATATCAGCTACATAATACAGTTTACATGTCTAGACATCTGTAGAATATGTCACAGACAGTGAAAGGGATCTAGTGACTCTCTGTCACTAGATTAATTGAGTGACAGACTCTGTCACTAGATTAATTTATAACACTATTAACATCATACCAGCAAGACTTTACCGCAGTTTACATGTCTGGACATCTGTAGAATATGTCACAGTGAAGGTGATCTAGTGACTGTATATGAACATCATACCAGCAAGATTACTACAGTTTCCATGTCTAGACATCTGTAGAATATGTCACAGTGAAGGTGATCTAGTGACTGTATATGAACATCATACCAGCAAGATTACTACAGTTTACATGTCTAGACATCTGTAGAATATGTCACAGACAGTGAAGGTGATCTAGTGACTGTATATTAACTTCATACCAGCAAGACTTTACTACAGTTTCGAGGTTTATCTGTAGAATATGTTACGGAGATGAAAAAAAAGTAAAGTTAAGTAAACTTGTTTTTAAATCAACACTTCCTGCTTTCATTTCAAAATAAAAGCCCTCAGGCGTTTTTTCTATAGACAGAATCCCTTCATTTGTTAACACGAGGCTTTTATTCTGAAATATGAGCAGTCAGTGCTGTGGAAACACGCA